>CATIWR010084062.1:0-12112 GCA_949677035.1 Omphalea diandra | reverse complement strand
CTTTCAATCTTACAAGAATTAGAAGAAAATGAGTAGCAAAGGATTGACAGCTTTTTCACTTGTTATAAAATTCTTCACTTTTGCTATTAATGTTTGGTGGAGTATTTATACCCAAATTCCACCAAAGAAACTAACGGCTAGTTCATAACGGCTAGTTTTATAACAGCTAGTTCATAACGGCTAGGTTTATAACGGCTAGTTCATAACGGCTAGTTTTATAACGGCTAGTTTATAACGGCTAGGAAAATATAGTCGTTGTGTTTCTTCAGCTAGCATAAGTTGCAGTCGCTAATTCATTTGTGTAGACTGTGATTCTAACCGAGAATCAGTCTGTCAAAATTTGCAATTTTTACTTCTCAAATCACGGTCGCTACCAACATGTAGCCTTCGCGATTTTTGACTTCCAACGGCTTCCTAGGACATTTGTCAAGATCTAATTGTGGACATCTTTCCATTATGAAGCCTTTTGTAATTCGCGGTCTCGACTCCGACGCGACATAGACCACGAATTCGTCTGTCATTTTTGGTTTGCTTCGTTTTGCTTGTTGACGGTCGAGAATGACTCCGCGATTTAGTCTGTTTGATTTTTAGCAAGTCTTCTCAAGAGTCGCGGTCGCGAATCCTTGATTACGGTTAGGAGACACTTTGGAGTCAAAAAGATTTTCTTCCAACTTAACTAGAGAGACTTATTTTTCTGTAAAATCAACACTTGAATAAAACATTAGTAATGATCAATCTCCTTTGTCAAGATCAAAAGAGGCTCTAGACTTAGGATTAACCATCCTAGTCCAACAGTTATGGTTTCCTAGAGATTATTCTTTTAGCCTCATAGGTTGCTTAGATGCAGATTATGCTGGTAGTCTTCTAAATGGAAATATCACTTTTGGAACTTACCAATTTATAGGAGAGTGTTTAATTTATTTGTTTAGTAAGAAGCAAGTTTCGGTTGCCTTATCCACCGCCGAAGCTGAATATGTAGCTGCAGGTTATTGTTGCACCTATGTCTTTTGGGTGAAATAATAATTAAAGGATTTTGGCAAAGATATTGATCACATTCCCATCAAATATGACAACACTAGTATAATAAATCTTTCAAAAAATCCCAACCAACATTCTAGGTGCAAACATATAGACATTAGGCATCACTTTCTTAGAGATCATGTCCAAAATGGTGATGTTGTGCTAGAATTTATAGACACAAATCACCAACTTGCAAATATTTTTACAAAATCTCTCAATGATGAAAGGATGAACTTTATTAAGAGAGAGTTGGGAATGCTTTATAGAAGCTTCCTAAAGTGAAAAATTAGATCATTCTAATATGTTGCATTATTTCAAGTTGAATGATTGCCTTGTGTGATGTATGTGATGTGTATTCCTTTAGAAGTCTTAATTTTATGTGCAATTAAGCATTTCTATACCAATTTGCATAAATTAGACATAAATAAATTAACTAGATCACATTTTGGAAATTAAAGTCTCATAATTTAATTGTTATCTTTTAGGATTTGTAATTCATGGTCGCTCTTCCTTGGTTCACAATCATGAATTACAAGTATTCTTCTTTTGGCTGTCAACCATCAATTCATGTTCGTGACTTTCAATCCCCACCGTGAATTTATTCGAATTTTAAATCTTTTGACCGTTGAATGCACCATTTCTTGAGGATTTTTTGTTCATTACTCACATTTTTCAGAATTAGCGATTTGCATATCGCGATTGTAAATTTAGATAACTGCCATACATTTAAGTGATTTGATTGCCAACCAATTTCACTTCTTCATCTAATCCATTTGACCATTTTTAGCCATTTTCACACCTTTTTTTTGGCTTTTATGAACCCCTCAAATAGAGTTTTTATTCATTTGTACTAAATATCTTCATCTATATTCTTCCTTAATCTCAAAACCTACCAATCTCTTTTCACTCACCAATGGCCCCCAAAAAAGCTTTAAGAGCAGAGAAAGGGAAGGCAGCGGCATAACCTTCTAGGCCATTGACACTACACTTCATGGAAGGAATAACAAAAGAGGAGAAAGATCGTTACAAGGAAAATGCCTCTAAGATCATTCTACTGAATAAAATTCCTTCCACTTTTCTTCTCGAGTTGTTAGGAATCAAGGAAAAAATTCACGCATTTCTTTTAATCCTAGGATGGAATGAATTCCTATGTCATGATGAGCCCAGATATGAAGAAATAGTGCGAGAATTCAAATGTAACATGACTTTTAGTCGGAGAGCAGAATCTCGCACTGGCCAATAGGAGTTAGTATTTCATGCTTTTGGAGACCCTTTTTTCATCACTTTCGAACAATTGTCCAATCTTTTCTACCTTTAAGTCGGAGATGACATTTCATTCATCATCTCCACTCTTAATGTTATATATTCTGAGTTTGAGTCCAAAATTTCCATTGAGACTAAACATGACCCCAAAACCTCCTTAGCCAAATACATTTGAACCCTCTCTTTTTGGTTACTTCATCGTATAATCACTTTCTCTGTTAATGCAAGAGGTGATGGTATTGAAAAGGTATCCCAAAAGGATCTTGCTTTCCTTTTTTGCCTTATAAAAAACAAACCCATTCAAATTGGTCGTTATCTTGTGGATCAGTTGATTCACACGAGCACTAAGCCCAAGAGTCATTTTAACCTCCCTTTCCATGTAATTGCCATTTACCGGTATGTAGGGGCTTTTAATAAGGAAAACAAAAAATTCCTCACTAAGAAGCTTTCCACTTCTTAAAATTTTTTGTGCCTCCCTTACCTCATTAATGTAAAAGCCATTCACCCAGATTCTTGCACATACACTTTGAATGCTTTTAGAGCTAGGAAACTAGAATCTTCCCAAGCCTCCAAAAGAAAAAGGCTTGTAAATAAAAAGGTAACACAACCCATTCCACCTTCTCAACCTAAGCCTAAAGCTAGAATCTCTCTTGCCTCCATCAACAAGAAATTGGATAAAATGATGAGGATGATGAAGAGACGATTTCTCCACTTTTCCTACCTACATAGTGACTTGGTGGACTTATAAGAGAAAGTAGGGGCTCCTCTATGCCATCTTATAGATTTTGAGGATTGGGAGGAAACACTGGAAGAGAAAGACAACCAAGAGGTTGAAAAGGGTGATGAAGCTAAAGGTGGAGGAGAAAATGAAGAACAAGACAATTATGGAGATGATGACAGTTCTCCTATCTTTTAGATTGTCTTTAGGGTTTCTATTTCTTTTTATGTGCTATCTTTAAGTTCTTGTTGTAAAAATTATTGATCCTATAGATTATTATATAAATAAAAGTGTTTATTTTTGCATTTCAATGTCTCATATCTTATGTGATTGCAATTTATATATGATCTTTGTCATTTTGCTCTCTATCATTATTCATTCTCAATTTATGCATCTCTTCATGTTTTAACTCTTCACCTTCTTTTTTATCTTGCCAAAAGGGGGAGAGAATAACATAATAAAAGAAAATGAGTTTTGTGCATAAGAAAAACATAAGTTGAGGGGGAGCAAGTTCTATCTAAGAATAACACTTAGAATTTTTTATCATTGTCTAAAATTATTTAATTATATGATCATAGACCATTCCAACTTCATAATTCATGCATTTATTTTTTCTTTAGGATCAATCTATGTTGTTAAAATAAAAAAGGGGAGATTGTTGAACTAAGTTGGTTGAACCTATGTCATAAACCTCTTTTGATATTGACAATGGAGATTGATAAGTTCTAATGCTTTATTCAAGTATTGTTTTGTAGTTTATAAGAGTTATTTTCATTGGAAATTAGGCAAAAGTCAAAATTTCCATCTTCTAGAAGAACATTCAAATTTGTGATCAATATCCCTTAAATTGTGACTGTGACATGACTATAAAAATGAATAAAGCTAGGCTAGAGGAATTCGTGAGCTAATTTACAACTGCGACTTAGCCAAAAGAACCTTGGTTGAATCACAGAGGAATTTGCAGTGACATTTATGTCTGAGGTCGCAGACACGAATTTCATAGTGACAAAGAAGGGAACCAAAGCCACAACCATAGCACACCAAGTATCCATGAAAACCGTTATAAATCAAAAATTGTGAGGGCGAATATTTTATCATGATCGCGACTTAAGAAATTGAAGTTTCCTCTCTAAATAGAGGAATTTATGGTCTCAATCACGCCTATGACAAAGCCAACTCGTGACCGTGACTTTTAAGTAGAAGGTTGAACACAATAACTATATTTCTTGGATAACTAATGGATGAAAGAAATATGGACTAGCCGTTAGACACAGAATGAGGTTCTCTTCCATAATTTTCAGCTCCTCAGTACAAATTGGAAATTCACAATTGAGAAATGACAGTAGCGACTGTGACTTCTACCTTACAAGCGTTTAATGCAAAATATACCTAGCACAACTTAGAGATTTAGGGATAGTTTTTAAGCAACATCTATTTGGTGGATGTGGGCTATAAATACTCCACTAAACTGATGCAAATGCAAGAGAATTGAATTAATTGTAGCCAAACTCTTACCAATTTACTACTCATTCTTTTACTTTTCTTTAAGTATTGTCCAAAATACATATGCATAAAGGTTTTATCTATCATACACACACAATCTAATATGTATTTAATATACATATATGTTAACTAATTTCAAGGCTAGTGGCTATAAACTGGTTCCTATCTAGATGTATGTACATGAACTAAGGAGAGAGAGAGTTGGCATTTGGCAACATGTGGTTCATGAGTCTCGATGGAAAACTATAAACACAAAAAATGTCCAATCTTATGCATTAGTATCTGAAAAAAAAAAATTTCCAATTTGGTGAGTCGCGACTCAGTGAATAAAAATAATAATCAAATTCTTATGGCACAACCAACATCAGAATATCATCAGGATATATTACAAATATAACAATTGACTATGCAAGTGCAACTGCAATAGATTTATTTTTGTGTCATTACCTTGCAAGGAAAACACTGCTCCCAGGAATTCATGTGATTCAAGTGACATTTGATTTTGCTGGCCAGCATTTAACAAGTGAACCATTTGATCCATAACATGTGCCAATGGGACATATTAGTCCATCTTCCATGTGATTTTCAAGTGTTTGACAAGCCGGTCACAATATCCTTTTACTTCCATATGTAAGTGTTCATAATAATGGTACACTAAGTAACCATTAAGACAATATAATTCTTGCTTGACATGTATTCATATGTAAAAGTTAACAATTCAATCACATATACAACATAAAATTATCACACATATGCGCATTATAATCTAATTATCATTTTTATTCACCTTTTGATGTAACCAACCTTTACGGTAGGTTTGGTTCTCTCTCTAGAGCTTCCTCAAAGTGTTGAGATCCTAACATTTTATACATACATGGTTATAAGCATGCCAAAATGATTATGAATGCTTTGTATGCAACTATGGCATGACCCATGCAAGTGGACCTAGTGTTTATGCATATTTTTCCTTATATGGCAATTTGAGATTGCTACATAATCACAACAATAATTATAGATATACTTATCCAAATTACTTGATTCTTTTTTTCAAATAAACTAGACATGCAATGATACAACATATTCAAATTTTAGTCCAAAAAATGGGGTGAATTTTTGAATTTTGCTCTGTTTCAACGTCATCTCAGTCTGAGTAGATCTTGCATTCTTGGTTATATCTCAAATTGTACAAATCAAATTGCAAAAATGATTTAGCA
Source organism: Omphalea diandra (assembly GCA_949677035.1). Classification (NCBI taxonomy): domain Eukaryota; kingdom Viridiplantae; phylum Streptophyta; class Magnoliopsida; order Malpighiales; family Euphorbiaceae; genus Omphalea; species Omphalea diandra. The sequence continues at coordinate 6,394 of CATIWR010084062.1, read as the reverse complement.
AAATTTATACAACACATATAGGAACATTGTTCATATTTTACTCATTGTCTAATTTAGTCTATAAAATCACTAAAAGAAATGACAAATCTCAGGGTGAGCAGATTTCCAACATAGTGATAATCAGTCATAATGAAGGGCCAATATCTCAACAACCATACAAAATTTGGCAACAATATTTTATAGTCATGTATATAATATATAAATATACAACTTTCATGTTTAACGCATCACAAATTCCTAATCTATGGCTATCAAATTATTAGGAAACAATATTAAAAGACAGGTGAGATTTCATCCAGGTAAAGGGTTAGTCACAATCAATGAGCCATATCTCTTTCCATGGAATAAATCAATCCAAACTAATTTACAGGTGTTTAAAGGGGATATAGCGCTACAAATTTCATGTTTTACACATTGTCAAAATTAAAACATAAGGCCATCAAAATATAAGAAAATAGAAAGACTAAGGTGATTTCAGTTGGTTATGAACCAGCCTTAATAAAGGAGTCATAACTCCTCCCACACATCAAATCAAGAAAAATTGTTTCATATGAATTTAGATGAGGGATAAAACTACAACTTTTATATTTTGCATATTCTCTAATTTCTCTTCTATGGTTGTGAAATTGTAGGTACAAAAGTCTGCTCTAACAATAAAATCAACACAATCAGCTCATGTTTTTTTGAATTTCAAATTCCATCAAAGAGTTCTGCTTCAAATACTCCATAATTCTCACTAAGCATGCATGATTACCATAATTCTCACTAAGCATGCATGATTAACATGTCATGAGAGGTTAATTTCATTTGAGGTTAATTAAGTTACCTATTGTCCTAAAACTATGAAACCTTAGGTTTCCTCCTTAGGCAGCTCACTCTTCTCCCTCCTCTTCTTCTTCTTCTTCCTTATCATTATTCCTTTGCTCTCTCTTTCTTCTATTGTACATCATGTTTAAGCTTTGTATTTTGATCTTAAAGGGTCAAAAATTCCATGTGTAAACCTATGTTAATAAGATAAAATCATGGTGTTGCATTCTTATTGGTTGGAAGTTCACTTCCTTTTTTTAGTCCCTCTTCTCCACTCCTTAAGCACCTCCTTCCATCTCCTAATTCTTATATGCTCTTTATACTTTTAAATAAGCTATATAACACCATTATTTATGATGTTATAACATGCATACAACATAAAACAATTTTTCATGAGACTATACAAACATTACATATATGTTCAAGTGTCCCAAATGCAATGGTGCGTATGTCATTATCGTGCTTATTCAATTCATATATCTAAATGATCATTTATCCAATGCATATGTTCATGTGGGATTTCAAATCATTTATGTAATGAATATGTTCATGTGATAATGCCAATGAATATGGATAGGGATGTTACATTTGTTCCCCTCTTATAAAGATTTTTGTCTTCGAAATTCAATACCTGTAAACAAATGTGGATATTGTCATTTCATGTTCTCTTTAGTTTCCCATGTAGCCTTTTCTTGTGAGTGGTTTCTCCATAACACCTTAACTAAAGGGATTTTTTAATTTCATAACTGTTCTATCTTATAACTAATGATTTGCACTAGTTCTTTAATGTAACTTACATCATCTATAATTGTTATTGCTGGATCCCTAAGTATATGTGTAGGATCAAACTAATACTTTCTTAGCATACTTACATGGAATATGTCATGACTCTGAGCCATCTCAAGTGGTAATGATAGTTGTAAGCCAATGGATCAATTCTTTCTAGGATCTCATAGGTTCCTATGTATCGAAGACTCAATTTCCCCTTCTTGCCAAATTGAATTAATCCTTTCTATGGTGAAACTCAAAGGAACGCTTTGTCTCCCACCTCATATTCCATTTCTCTTTTGTATTGGTCTGCATAACTCTTTTGCTTGTATTGTGCTGCTTTAAGTTTGCTCTTGATTACCTTCACCTTGTTTATTATGTCTTGCGCTAGTTCTAGCCCTTCTAAAACGCGCATCCCTTCTTCATCCCAGTAGATAGGACTTCGACATTTTCTTCCGAATAGTGCTATCTGTATACTGATATGATAATGATTATTATAAGCAAATTCAATCAAGGCAATATATTCATCTCATGCACCTTTGAACTCTATCACATAAGCTCAAAGCATGTATTCAAGTGTCTAAATTGTCCTTTTTGATTGCCCATCTGTCCGAGGATGAAAAGTGGTACTAAAACTCAACTTGGTACCCAAAGCCTATTGCAAACTAACCCAAAATTGAGATGTAAATCATGGATCTCTATATGATACAATAAATGCTGGAATACCATATAATTTGACAATTTCATCCACATATTTTTTGGCTAAATGCTTAAGTGAACTACCCCATCGAATACGCAAAAAATGAGCTGACTTAGTCTATCAATGATCACCCATATAACATCATTCTTCTTCAAAGTCCTTGACAACCTATATACAAAGTCCATAGTTATTCTTTCCCATTTTCATACTAGAATCATTAATGGTTTCAATTTTCCAACTGGTGCTTGATGTTCCATTTTGATATGCTGACAAGTTAAACCTGTTGAAACATAGGTTGCTACATCTTTCTTCATTTTAAGCCATAAAAAATGAGATCACAAGGTATTATACATCTTCGTCATTCCTAAATGCATAGCATATGAAGCATTATGTGCTTCTTTTAGGATTTCTCTTTGCTAGTTATCCATGTTAGGCATACAAATACGAGAACCCAACATTAAGGCATCATTTCGAATATCAAAATCTCCATGTCTCCCATGTTTTACCATTTCAATCATTTTATGTAACTTTGGATCCTTGCCCTGTGCTTCTTTAATTCGATCATGCTACATTGGTCTCACTCGAAAAGTAGCAATCAATATCCCATTCTTTTGTATGTTTATTTCCATATTCATAACTCGTAATTGAACTAAATAAGACAATGGAAATACCTGTGAATGAGCTACATCGCTTCTTAATTTCCTGCTCAAAGCATCAGCATCCATATTTTTCTTCCCTAGGTGATACTCAATGGTACAATCATAACCTTTAGTAGTATTAACCACTGCCTCTTTCTCATGTTTAATTCTTTTTGGCTCATCAAATACTTCAAGCTCTTATGATCTGTAAATATCTGAAAAGTTTCTCCATATAAATAGTGTCTCCATATTTTTAAAGCAAACACAACGGTAGCAAGTTCTAGGTCATGTACTGGATAAGATAATTCATAAGGTTTCAATTATCTAGATGCAAATGCAATTACCTTACCATGCTGCATTAGAACACATCCCAAACCTTTATGAGAGGCATCACTATATACTACAAATCTTACATTACCAGTAGGAATGGCTAACACTGGAGCTGATGTCAATATATCTTTTAATTTATCAAAACTCTATTGACATGATTTAGACCACTGAAATGGTACAATTTTTTCGAAGTCAATTAGTCAAAGAAGTAGCTATGAGTGAAAACCCCTCAACAAATCGACGATAATACCCAGCTAGTCCTAAGAAACTTCAGGCTTCTGTAACATTCTTTAGGGTTTCCCATTTTACTATTGCTTAAATTTTGTTTGGATCAACCTCCATGCCCTTTTCAAAAACTATATGTCCTAAAATAGCACATGGTCAATCCATAACTGTCACTTGCTTAATTTAACAAATAGTTATTTTTCTCTCAAAATTTGCAACACAATCCTTAAGTATTGTTCATGTTCCTCTTTGCTCCTTGAATACACCAGTATGTCATCAATGAACACAATTACAAATTTGTCTAAGTAAGGCTGGAACACTTTGTTCATAAGAGCCATAATCACAGCCGGTGCATTAATCAAACCAAATGGCATCACCAAAAATTCATAATGCCTATACCTAGTTTGAAAAGTTGTCTTTGGCACATCTGTGTTTGAAATTTTGAGCTAATAATATCCTGATTTTAGGTCAATTTTAGAAAACACTCGTGCTCCCTGTAACTAATCAAACAAATCATCTATTCTTGGTAAAAAGATACTTATTATTCATAGCAACCCCATTTATCGGCCTGTAATTAATACACTCCCTCATTGTCACATCTTTCTTTTTAACAAATAATACTGGAGCACCCTAAAGTGACACACTCAGTCTGATGAATCCCTTTTTAAGTAGTTCCTAAAATTGCATCTTTAATTATCTTAACTCAACTGGAGCCATCCTATAAGTTTGAATGGATATTAGTGCAGTTCCTGAGACTAACTCAATTGTGAATTTTATCTCCCTATTAGATGGTAAACTAGTAAGTCAGCTGGGAACACATTTGGAAACTCATTCACTATGAAAATATGCTCAGGTAATTCATTTGTTAACCTTGTATCTACCACATGTGCCAAATAAGCCTCACAACCACTTTTAATAATGCAAAAAGCCTTGATAGCGAAAACTAGGCATGCAGGTACAATTTGCCTTTCTCTTTGAAATACAACCCTTGTATGATTTGGAGATTTTAGAATAACTTCTTTAGTAAAACAATTCACTATTGCATGATATTTGGACAACCAGTCCATACCCATTATCACATCAAATTCATGTAGTGGTAATAGCACTAGATTAGCATTCAACTAAACGTCATCAATGTAAATCACACAATCACGACATGCCTTATCCACAATCATCACTTATCTCAAAGAAGTACTAACACATAGATTAAAACCTAAAGGTTGATGTTTACTATGCAATTGTGATACCATGTTTAATGAAATGAATGAATGTGTTGAGCTAGGATCTATTAATGCATCAACTTCGAAATCATGGAGAAAAAGTTTATCAGTGATTACTTCTCGAGTAGCAACAACTTCTTGCCTAGTCATGCCAAACACTCTGGCTTGTGTTGGGGATCTAGAACTCTGACCTTATAATCTACTCATACCTTAGCCAATCATGGTTGTTCTACCTCTACCTCTACCCTTGCTAATAACTCCACTAGCCTTTGAAACTTTAACTGTAGACTCTGATGTAGCTCTCCCTCTACCTCTACCTCCTTTTGACATTCTAGATCTTTTAGGACAATCTCTAAGCATATGATCAAGAGTCCCATAAAAGTAACACCCCCCAGTCAATTTTTTACATTCACCTATATGTTGCTTGCCATAATGTACACATAAGGGTCGTTGTTGCATAACTTGGCCTTGACCTCTGCCTACATATGATGAAACTCCTAATCCTTTGCCTCTATTGTTAGAGTAACCACCCTAGCACTGGACTCTGATGACATATAATCTCCATGTTTTCCTTTCTTTCTGTTAAAATCGCTCATAAACTCACTAAGCCCTCTTTTTACTCATTGCTCTATCCTTTCTTTTTCTAACCTTTATACCCTGATTACAACAGCTTTTAGCTTAGTATAACTTTTAAGATCTGTAGCTGTGATCTTACTTCTAATCTCATATCTTAGTCCATCTTCAAACTTTTGACATTTATCTTTGTCAGTGGGCACCATAAAGGATGCATGATGAGATAATTGATTAAATATTAGCTCATACTCAGCTATGGTCATCTGCCCCTACTTTAAATTTAGAAATTCCATTCTCTTATCATCTTTATATACTTTTGGCATGTAATTGTTATTGAACTCACAAAGAAAATCATCCCATGTAAGCACTAGAGGCTGGACATCACTCATTGGAATGGTTTCCCACCAATTACATGCATCTTCCTGTAATAGTGACCTTACATAATCAAACTTTTCTTCTGGCGTGCATTTCATCAAATTCAAAACTCTTTGTGTTCTTTTTAGCCATGTCACTGCCACTGATGGATCAGTGGTGCCACTGATGGATCAGTGGTGCCACTGATGGATCAGTGGTACCACTGAAGTCAACTGCACCCTATTTTCTTATTTTGTCATACCTTCGTTCTCTTTGAATTTTTGGACCTTGCACTATTAGTTGACCAATTCTATGTTGTGGTTGACCATGAGATATGTGTTATGCATGAGAATGTGTAAGAGATCTAACTTTCTTTGCAGGTTGATCTCTTAATGGTTGGTATGATGCTTCTATGGAATGCAAATTGGCTGACTCCTCTCTCATTGGTTAGCCATGGGTACTACCATGACTTCCTAGAATTAATGTGATTCAAGTGACATTTGATTTTGCTGGCCAGTATTTAACAAGTGAATCATTTGATCCATAACATGTGCTAATGGGACATATTAGTCCATCTTTGACATGATTTATAAGTGTTTGACAAGCCGGTCACAACATCCTTTTAGTTCCATATGCAAGTGTTCATAACAATGGTATACCAAGTAATCATTAAAACAATATAATTATTGCTTGACATGTATTCATACCTAAAAGGTAACAATTCAATCACATATACATCATAAAATTATCACACATATACACATTAGAATCTAATTATC
>CATIWR010084060.1:0-13672 GCA_949677035.1 Omphalea diandra | reverse complement strand
GCTATAATATGCACACAACATGAAATAATTTGTCATATAACTATGCAAACACTGAATATATGTTCAAGTATCCCAAATCCAACGGTGCCATTGTCATTGTCGTGCTTTTACAATTCACATGTCTAAATGATTATTTATCCTATGCATATGTTCATGTGGGATTTCATATCATTTGTGCAATGAATAAATTCATGTGATAATGCCAATGGATAGGGATATGAATGTTACAGTCAATCTACATTATTAAGATCAAAAAAGAATTTTGACTACCAACCTAGTTCAACAAAGCCTAATAGGCTCAATGGATTCATGGATCGCGCATAGAAAAGTCAAAGCCCAAATATAAAGATTGGACTTTCAATGGAGGGATTTAGTGGATCTTTAACAAGCTCAAACTAAGGCCCATTTGAGCTTAATTTCAGTTGTGGATATTTTCTATGGGCTCTCGTTGACAAGTCTAATAAGTTAGTGTAAAGTTCAAATTTTCATATTAGGACAAGTGTGAAGACCAAGTAGTGTGAATAAGACATAAATAGATAATGTTCCAAAAGCATGTTTCAAAACATGTCTTAAACATGTTCTAAAGCTTGTCTTAAGGAAAAATCAAAACCAAACTATGCACTAATCAAGATTTGACATTTGGCATCTAAGATTTTCAAGATTCTTTCAAGATTTTTAAGATCCATCAAGATTTCCAAGATTTGCAAGATTCTTAAAATAAACATCATATTAGCTAGATTATTTTATAAGACTATATATAGCCCTCCGTTCGACCATGATTAATCAATCAATGAAAAATTATTCTTTTGGCTTAATTGTTCTATGAAAGTGTTCTCCTTCTTAAGTTTTTGAAAGAACTTGGTGAGATTGTTAGGTGAATTCTTAATAACTTTGCAAAGTATTTCTTAAACTAATATTATATACTTCAAAGATCGTTGAATGGTAGTTCATAATCATTAACAGACTTTGCTTTAATTTTCTTTAGTCTTAGATTTTTCTAATTTATCTCAACTGTCCTGAAGCATAATTGAAGACTATTTTGCTATGATTATTGAACTTTCTTCAGATGTGAAGAGTTTCTTTTGAATTTCCTTCAATTCAATATAATGAATTATGATTTAAGGGACTTGAGACTTAGAGTTTTTAACTATTTATGATCATAAAAATAAAAATTGAACTATTAAAGATTTAACAAAATAAAAATAAAAAAATATATTATTTAATTGCATCCCATAAATGATAAGTACCATTTTATTGTAAAACAAAAAGAAAAAAAAAATGCTAAACACTATTATTGAAGAAAATAATAAAACCTAATCAACTTAGATTTCTGATGTTAAGTCAATGGCTAGAAATGATAATTTCTTACTTAATTAAAATTTATTTAAAACATTTATTTGATTGAAATTAAAATAGATTCGAAATGATTTGATCCAAAAATAAATTTGAATTTAACATTAACATTACTCGAATTGAATATGACTTGATCCACTTGTCAATTGAAATTCAATTAGTTTCAACACAATTTGTGAATTGATTTGATTAATTCGATTTAAATTATTAAAAATATTTAACATTAATTTAAAATTAAAATGATATTTTTTTTATTTAAAAGTAAAATGATATTTTTATTTAAAAGTAAAATTATGAATTATTCCATCAAAATATAAAAATAGTTTAACATTTTTATCTACGTCTTGATTTAATATTTAATTTGATTCTTGCATAACTCAAAATCACCTAATTTAAGTAATTGAATTCAATTTGATCCACCTAAACATATTTGTCACTCCTAACAATGACAACTAAAGACCGAGAGCTATGATATACAAATATTTTAACAAAACTTTTAGATTTGTTTAAAGTTCAACATGAAAGTTACACACTTAAAACGCATTTAATATATAAAAATAAAATAAAATAAAATAAAATATTATTTTTATGTTTAATATTTTAATTTATTTAAAAATTTTAGAATATAATTTTAAAAAATTTAGAAATATTACTATTCTTTTATTTTATAAATATATCAAAATAAAAATATTAAATTTTAAAATAAAATTTTATTTTTTATTTTTTAATATAACAAATGGGCCATTAACCTAAACGTGAACTCGACCACAAGGTTGCCAGCACCAACCTTCAATTTTATTTATTTTTTTAACATTTAATGCCGCCACGTTTCAGGTTAGCTCAACCCCCTTTAGAAATTGCAAAGAGACCCCAAATTTATTGCAGCATCCCTTTGCCTTTAATTCAGTCATGTGTTCTCTTCTCTGTTCCCATCTCTCTCTGGAATTATTGCCTGTGCTACGTACATAATTACTTACAAATTCCAGATGGATCTATGACGTTCTTGGATCTTGAGTTTTAGCCTTTTGGGAGAGTTCTCTAATAATTTTCTGGAAAATGGAAATTTCATGATTTTTGTTATTGTTAGCCTTTTGACTAGCTGCTTAATCAAGCACACTGGGATCTTGGATAATTTCACAAATATACACCACAACTACACTTCTCTTCTACCTCTGGAAGTTTTAATAGTCGGTGCCAAGATTTGTGCTGTCTGTGGATAATAAAAATTATTGTTACCACGCCGAGGTTTCAAAAACAGCTTAAATAAGAGGTTTTGAGCAGCCCAAGGAAAAAGGAAAATAAAGCTACAAACATACAAAAGAGTAGTAATTTACTTTTCGTCAATAATGCCTGCAGTTGGAGAATATAGAAATCACAGAGAAGAGAAAAGGAAAGATTATTTCTCTGGCCTACAAGTTCTGAGATGAGCTCACGTGAAGGCTACGCTGGGATGTCCGTGAGTCTCGCAAGCAATAAGCTGTATATGCGATGTGTTCTCTTCGATTACTTTAATATTCACAATTGAGAGCTGTTTCTGCTAGTGTCTAGGGTTACCACATTTTATCTGAGCGAGTAGATGACCTCCCATTAGTGCAGCTGTTTATTGAGCTGCTCTGGTTTGTTCTGTTGTTGTCTTACACTCCAGAAGTAAGAATCAAAGTGGCGCCCTTTTGATGGAGATGTTTGCGGGTGCGGAATGGTAGATCTGAAGGTTTTGAAAGTGATTTTGATTAAAAGCGCCAAAACACGAGTACAACAAAAAAAAAAAAAAAAAAAAAAGGCATTAAAAATTGTTATTGGCCTTTTGTTTGGTCTTCGATGATCGTCAAAGATTTTTATAAGCAGCAGGCATATGGCTTTACTATTTTTGGAGTTGTAGTAATGTTGCTGTTAATGGAAACTAAATCAAAATCAAGTCTAATGATACCAATCAACGGTCTGGTTTAGGAGTATGAACTGAGAGATTCATCTGTAACCCATATGCAGGCTAAGATGATAGAACTTCCGCTTCCAAGGTATCGTTTTCTCTATTTATTCTTTCTATGTGGCGTTTCTCTTCTGCCTTCTCCGGTTACATCCAGCGATGCTGAGTCGCTCTTGAACCTCAAGTCATCAATTGACCCCAAGAACTCGCTGCCATGGCCGCAAGGAAGCAATGCTTGCAAATGGCGAGGGGTAAAAGAATGCATGAATGGAAGGGTGACCAAGCTTGTTTTGGAGTATCTAAACCTGAGTGGTACTCTAGATGGCAAGACCCTGAATCAATTGGATCAACTTCGCGTTTTAAGTTTCAAAGGAAATTCAATTTCAGGCCAAATCCCCAATCTTTCCGGCCTAGTTAACCTCAAATCCCTCTTCCTCAACAACAACAATTTCGTTGGCAATTTCCCGGATTCCATTACCAATCTTCACCGTTTGAAAGTCGTGGTTGTAGGGGAAAATCAAATCTCTGGTCAGATCCCAGTTTCGCTACTAAAACTCACCCGATTATATGTTCTTTACTTGCAAGACAATAGATTAGTTGGAGAAATCCCTCCATTGAACCAAAGCAGTCTCAGGTTCTTCAATGTGTCTAACAATCAACTCTCCGGTCAGATTCCCCTTAGTGCATCCTTGATTCGGTTCAATATGTCATCGTTTTCTGGGAATGCAGCTCTCTGCGGTGAACAAATTCATAATGCGTGTAAAAAATCAGGGTTTGCGCCATCAGCCGGGCCTGATTATCCAAAGGTGCCAAGATCATCTAAGCGAAGTAAATTGATCAAGATTATTGCAGGGACTGTAGGTGGATTGTTGGTGCTTTGTTTAATTTGCTTGCTTCTGCTATGCTTCGTCTTCAAGAATCGTGGCAGAAAACAGGGCACAGGCTCAGTTACGAAAGGTAAAGGGGTTGTTGTTGGTGCTGATAATGGCGGTGGCATGAGCGGTAATAACAGAGGAACACATGGTGGTTTTTCGTGGGAGAATGAGCGATTAGGGACTTTGGTATTCTTGGGCGTAGGTGATCAGCAGATGAGTTATAGTTTGGAGGATTTGTTGAAGGCGTCGGCTGAGACATTGGGAAGAGGCACCGCTGGAAGCACGTATAAAGCTGTGATGGAGTCTGGGTTCATCGTGACCGTTAAGAGGCTTAAAGATGCTAGATATCCACGGTTGGAGGAGTTTCAGGGACACATGGACATTCTTGGGAGGCTAAGGCATCCTAATCTGGTCCCACTCAGGGCTTATTTCCAGGCCAAGGAGGAACGTCTGCTTGTTTATGATTATTTCCCAAACGGCAGTCTTTTCTCTCTCATTCACGGTATATCCGTCAATCTTTCTTTTTTTTAATTTCATTTTAATTTTAATTTTTCTTTTGTTTTTATTTGCATGTGACAATCTATCAGTATGTCGCTTATTTAATTATTAACAAATTAGGTGTTAAGCTGCAGTATTCATGCAATATGCGTATTTTATTATCACCAATAATAAATATCTTAGTCTGCTAGTGTTATCTTATTATCTTTTGTCAAAGGAAAGTTTCATTATCTATCAGTTTTGCTTAAATTCTGAACTAAGCCAACACCATTAGGTTTGATCACCAAAAAAAAAAAAAAAAATGCTAACCCTTAGGTGGACACTGTGGATTGTGATTCAAACCTCACTATATTAAATCTCCTCTACTTAAAGAAAGATTGTGATTTGTGTATTATACTTCCTAAAAGTACACAGACAAACTTCTCATTCTAGGAAGTTATGTTTTATTTTATAAAATGTAACTAATAGTTAATTGGTTCATTGCACATACTGTGATCTTATTTATTTTTATTATAATTTTAATATGAAGCACATATTGTGGTATTAAATTTTTCGTTGAATTTTAATATGAAATCTATATTATATTAAAATTAATTCATTGAAATAATATGTTTTTCAATTTTTTTACTTGAAAAGGTAATTTTTTTATATAAAATTCGTATTGTATTAGAATTAATATCTTTTGTTGACTTGTTTTTAAAGATAATGTGGCAATTTTAAACAACTAATGGTATAAAATAATTACTTAACATTTTACAAAAATTGTCTATATATATATATATATATATATATATATATATAGGGTCTTCGAAACTGTGTTACATTTTTTGTCGTGTGTCAAATAATTATTTTATTAACTTTCTAAAAACTGTCACATCATCTTTAAAGATTTAGTATAATTAAAAATCAATTCAAAGTAAAATAACAATTTTAATATAATATTAATCCCATATTAGAAAGAATTATTTTTACAAATAGGAAAAATTTAGTTCATAATCATTTAATATATAAAATTCTTATATAATATGAATTATATGTTATAATTAGGTTTGGGATGTATTTCCTGTTACCCAAATCCTACCCACTGCATCATAAGGGAAAAAAAAAAAAAAATTTGATATAACTTGATTTAACATTTGAGATAATAATATCCACCCATATGGGCCGGAAGAGTTTTGCGCTTATGTTTAGGATAAAATTGCAAGTCCATCCCTCAAAAAGAGGATCAGAAAAAAAAAAAAAGGTTAATTATAAAAATATTTCAACCCATTACTTAGTTTTCAAAACTAATCCTAAATTAAAAATCATGATATATAAACCATAAATTTTCAAAAGCATTCGATATTAACCTTACCTCAGCCTTTCAAAATAATTCCAATTTAAGGATTTTTATCAATTTGAATAAATTTGTAAAAAATAAAAGCACATTTCAGGAGTTGGATTATAGATTTTGTTAAAAAATTAAATGGAATAGTAAAGAGAAACATCATTATATATATATATATATATATATATATATATATAAAATAAAGTAAAATATAATAAATTTTTCTTGTTTTATTTTATTTTAAGTATATTTTATTAGGGTCCAGTGCAATTGATTTAAATTTTGTGATTGGGTTTGATTTTGGAAAAATGTTTAATGAGATTATAATGTTGTTAAATAAGTTGAGTCCAGTTTTATAGTCAAATATGTGAAGAGAGAATTTTTGAATTGTTCTTAATGAAATTTCTAGCTTTAATTTTAGATTTGTAATGCAAAATATAGTCCAGTTTTATGGTCAAATATGTGAAGAGAGAATTTTTGAATTGTTCTTAATGAAATTCTAGCCTTAATTTTAGATTTGTAATGCAAAGTTTTAATTTCATCCAAACAGCCACTCTATTTTTCTAGCAAACAAAACAATATTAGTTCAACAATTTCAATATCCAATTCTATAAAATGTAATTTTAAATGAAGGGATCAACTGTAACTATGCTGTTTATTATGCATTGTGGAGCATTGCTTTTTCTCTAGAATTATTTGAGATAACATACTCTCTTCCATAGGGTTAGGACTGCTACATTTGAATGCACAATCCAATTGATGGTGCCTTACCTCACTTGTAAAATTGAAGTCGTATGAGTTCGATAAAAGGTTCAAATTTCACTAAATCTTAAATCCCTCTCTTCATGCTAAATAAATAAACAATAAAAAATAAAAGTTAGATAAACTATTATTGTCAATCAAAATTCTCCTTAGTCATTATCAGTATTAAAATTATGACTGTCAATCCCTCCCTTGTCTCTCTATTGTTAGGCAAAAAGGGTTTCTCTAATGCACTTAAAAAGTTAACAAACTCAGTATGATTTCTATTTACAGAGTTTATTAAACAACTCTTTGTGGAATTATAGGAAAACTTTTTCCTCATTCCCTTAAAAGTCTAATTTTTATTTGAGTCGTAGGAATTTTACTCCTAACTAAACTTTATAACCCTTTGATGCATGCATTTGAAAGCTAAGACTCGAGACCCCTTAGCTTGCACACAAAAGCTTATGCTCAATTATCCTATGTGAACTTCACAGAACATGAAGAGTTACTGTTTCTCTTTTTCTTATTGATTATCTGATAACTTGTGAAGATTTAAGCAAAAATAATATTTTATTGTATTGAATTGATGAATAATTCAGATTATGCTTGTGTGTATAGTTTTAATTTGAGAATGATTTACAGAAAACTAAAGTTTTATCTCTATCCGAAGAGTTTGGGGGCTATAAGCAGTCATATTGTTTTGAATTAATCTAAAAAAAGAGAGAGATAGATGAAAAGGGGGGAGGGGAGGAGAGGGAGAGAAAAAACCCTTCAAATCAATTACTTAATTATTTGTTAGAAAATACATAATTATTTTATAAAAAACCTAGGAGAATAACTAAGTTAAATAAGTGTGTGTGTGTGTGTCTAATAATTAATTCTACTTTTACTAGGAGTAGAATCCTAGGCTATTATGATTCTATTCTTACTAGAGTTATGAATTCTGTACTAGGAAAATTCAAAACAATATGAAATAGGAACTAAAGATCTGTTTGAGATAATTGATAATTGATAATGGTTGTTGATAGTTATTAATTGATAACATTTTAATATTAAGTATTTCCCAAATTATATTTAGTGATTGTTGTTAGTTCATGAAATGATTAAAAAGGGTAAACTGATAATATTTTATATAATAAAATACTATATTTTTCACATATGCTCAAAGTATAAATTTAAAGTTTAGAATTTTATTATTATTAATTTGTATTTATGAAATTTTAATAATTATTTCTTAATTAATTAGTATATGTGTCAATATATTTGTTATAATTAAAATATCATGTATATAATTTTTTAAAAACCTTATATGTAAGAATTTGAAATAAATTATTTTTACATAAATGATTAAAATATTATAATTTGTAGTTGGCAGTTGAATAATTAAACTTTAAAAATAATATCAGAGAAAAGATAATTTTTTTATTTTTTTATTATTATTGCAAAGCTTTTGAAAAAGTTCTAAATAGGAGCTAACTTTAAAATCATTTAATGAATAAGCTAAAGTCAAGTTGAATATCATCATGATAGTATAAAACTCACAAACTTAAATAGACCTAATCGAGTAAAAAAAATTTTAATAATTAAATTATATATGAAATTGTTATTAATTGCTTTAAAAAAGCCAACTCACAAATTTATTATGAAGCTAGTTCTCAAGCTTAATGAGTTTGAGTATTATTGAGTTTGAAATTGATTTATTAAATTAATGAGTTAATCTCAATCATGATTTTGGGGATCATTTAATAAACGAGTCAAGCTTGAATAAGTTTCTATTGGTCTAGAACTTGCCAGCAGGCATGACTCATTTACACTCTTAGTTGTAGTATAAAGTCTTGTCTTATAATACCCAGAATAGCACTAGTTTGAACCCTCATCTCCTTTCCCCTTAATCTGAAAAAATAAATAAAGAAAGAAGCAACAGTTAACAACCAACTTTATTTTAGAGGCAGCATGCATGCAACTGTGAGCTACCAAAAGTCTTTCAAAATTTTCTATACTTAAGTATCTAAACCAAAGAAGCAAATGTAATGGGCTTTAAGAAGTTTGAATCTCTAGAACGCGATCCTTTTTATAAAATGCTCTGCATTCAGTTCTTATTGAAGTCACAATTGGAAGATTCCTATATTTGAGATAAACTTGAAAAAGACACTATAGATTTTACTTACACGTACAAAATGAATCCTTTTGGGGACATGTACACAACCATATAATGAATTAGGTCAGATTCACATAAAATATAGATCTCAATCACTCGGTTTTATAGTCTAGAATGTTTGTGATCGAAAGATCACTGAAAAAGATATCCCATCTCTAAATTTTAGATGAGCATGTGGCATCTAAGTGGTGGTGAACAAATTTTATAATGTATCAAGTAGTGATCAAAGATTTAAGGGCATTACAAGCGTGGGTCTAAATAAAGTGTAATGGTGGAAAAGGATCCATGTGGCATATAGCAAATAGATCAAGTTTATTATTAATATTGAGTGATAATTACTAAAATGATATTTAATATATAACGTTAAATACAGTTGTTTACATGGGGGACGCCTAGTTGTTTAGCACTTTTTATCCTATTTGATTGTCTATGTGTCAATAAACTGTTTTCCTGTTAAACAATTATAAACTGTAAAACAAAAAGAATGCCTAAAGTTGTCAGAATGCTTCAAATTTTTTTTCTTTTTTAAGCAAGAAGGCTAGTGGTCATGTTGCATCATTCTATGGAAACCACTGTAACACCAGATCAGCAATGGAAATTTGCTTTTTAATTCTTTGTATTGCATCAAATCCCTCTTCAGTGAATATTACTGCTCATTTTTTTTCGCTGCTTTAGCTATATCTAAAAGTGTCTAGATTAGAGTCATAATACTGCAACATGATACTGTCGGTGTGAACTTGTCCAGGGAATGTTCTTTTTATTTTATTTATTAACAATTTTTCCTGGCTATCTGTAAAGGAACAAGGCCTTCTGGTGGTGACAAGCCTCTTCATTGGACTTCTTGCCTCAAAATAGCTGAGGACTTGGCAACTGGACTACTATATATCCACCAGAACCCTGGCTTAACTCATGGAAATTTGAAATCCTCAAATGTGCTGTTAGGGCCCGAATTTGAGTCCTGCCTTACTGATTATGGTCTGACTGTATTCCGAGATCTAGACTTAATGGAGGAACCCAGTGCTAGCTCGCTTTTCTATAGAGCTCCTGAAAGCTGGGATATTCGTAAACCATCCACACAACAAGCTGATGTCTACAGTTTTGGCGTCCTCCTTTTGGAACTCCTGACTGGGAAAACTCCATTCCAGGACTTTGTTCAGGAACATGGTTCAGACATTCCTGGGTGGATTAGGTCAGTCCGTGAGGAAGAGACAGAGTCTGGGGATGACCCTGCCTCAGGTAATGAGGCAGCTGAGGAGAAACTTCAGGCTCTCGTAAATGTTGCAATGGCATGTGTCTCACTTGCACCAGAGAGCCGGCCATCAATGAGGGATGTGTTGAAGACGATAAGAGATTCAAGAGCAGAGGCTCAAGTTTCATCCAATAGCAGTGACCATTCACCTGGAAGATGGTCGGACACTGTTCAGAGCTTACCTAGGGAAGAACATTTGAGCATTTAACTGGTTAGTGAAACCAGCAGCTTTGTTTCATGTGATACTTGTTTTATATCATTTTTCAAAATGAATTTGTGATTTTTTCAAACTAGGCATTGTAGTCGTTGTGTCTACACATGGCCATTAAATTTAAATTCATGCTTTATGCATTACTTTCATGTTGCTTCTCTCTCTTCTCTCTGCCCAACTTATTTCACTTGGTTGTCCTATTTGGTGCAAGTGATCTTAGAAAATAAGAGAATAAATAAAACTTCAAGGAAAGGGAAGAATGAGATTCAGATTAGTAGCTGTTTGCTACAAAAGGGTTCGATACTTTGAGCCTTTTGTTTTTTTTTTTCCTCTGTTATGTTCGTGAGTCATTCTTTTGAGAGAGATTTTTTGTTTGTCAAACATCCGTATGTTTCTTCAAAACAGAGAAACACTCCCCACCGTGGTGAGGAAGTTGCTCACTTGCAACCCTATGGCTACCATCACTCACCATATTTCCCTTGATATCCTCCAGCGCACCTTCACATCCTCCGACAGCCTCGTAATCACCGACCCGCATAGTGTTTTGGTGTGGCCGAGCTTCCAAGATGTCTACTGGGTTGATGGGGAGTGGGTTGGAGCCCAATTAACAGAAGGGTGGTGAGCCCAGTCCCCCCTCCCTGAGACTATCAAATCGCTGCCAAATCCTTTGGTGGCAGCTTGCAGTTCCACCAATGAAAAATTACCGGCATCTAGGAATCTATAGCCAACAAACATAGGATACGGTAGTGTTATCCATGGCGGTTTCCTTTCCCGTTCTAGTAGTTTTGAAACACACGTTGATGATCAGTTTGTCGTTAAGAATTGGGAGAAGACGAAGAGAAAACTGATGGGTGTCGCTCTGGATGAGCAGTGGACGCAAAAATGACGTTGAACAATGGGTTTCAATGCTATAATTAGGTGTAAGAACGGAGATAGCTCCAACGACAGTTGGAGCTTCCTATGGTGTTGGTATGGGCTTGAATGGAGATTATTTGTTGGTTGGAAAATATCAAGTTTTATTTTCATTTTAAATAGATTTTCAGATTGTTAGTCTTCGAATGCATGCTCTGGATTTGCTTGCATTTTTTGTTCTTGGCTCATCTAACTTTAATTTCACCGTTTTATAAATGGAATCGTGAAGTGAGATTTCATCTGGGTGCTAATACGTAGAGGTCTCAGTGTTGTATTCATTGTATTGGATGCCAGTTTGAGATTTTTTCATGTAAAGGCTTTTTGTAGTGGTTATAATTCTGAATAATATAGATGCTAATTTTCTTTTTATAAATATTTTTTTATTATTAGGAAGATTGTAAAAATGATATTTTTATCTATTGAAACATGGGGTTGTGTCCGTCCAAAACTAGAAAACCTAGCTGCTATCATTTTTAATTATTGAAACACGGATAAATACAAATGCCCAAAAGCACCTATCTCTTTGTTGGCAGATTAAAGGTCTGTTTTACCTGATTAATTGCTATTATGGATTGTTGATTCTTGGTTACTAATTGATGGTTGGATATTGATATTAAATGTTTGTAAAATTTTTATTATTTATTGTTATTTGTATATATAATTATCAATGTAGATAATTTTAAATAAATAATTGTATTTTAGATTTTAGATTTAAAAAATAAATAGTATATAATTATCTACTAAGTTTTTTAAAAGAATTTGTAGTGTTTAATTTTTTATAATGCATATATTAAATATTAATCATAAATATAATAACGATTTCATTAAAAAATTAAACAATATATTCAACGAATAATGTAATAAATTTTAAATAATTAATAAATAAATAACTTATTATTGTTAAATAAAAATAATATTAAAATAAATAATATATTAGAGTTAACATAAAAAGTTAAAGAATATATTTGTTTTTTATTTATAAAAATATAAATTATTGATACAAATATTAAAAAACGTACTTTTTGGATTGAAGCTCTTGAATAGTCTATCAATTGTTAACTCATGTTTTGAAATAAAATACATTTCCACACTTTTTACAAATTGAAACGTAAAATGTCTAAAAAAAGAAAAACAAATGCTCCTTAAATCTCCATGATGAGTAGGGCTAACTCCAAATGCTTATGAATAGTTAGATAAAAAAGATTTGTTTGAATTTATTTATATAGTAACTAAATAATTTTTAAGCTCAATAAACTCATTTAACAAATAAGTTAAATTTAAATAAAGGAGAGTTTAATTTGTTTAGACTCTAAAACACTTTATTTATCGATTCGTGTTGATTTTTTCAATAGACAATAAAGGTGTTCAAATTAATTGATTATATTGATAGTATTTATGAGCCAGTTTGATTCATTTTGACTTATGAACAATTTGTTCAAATAAAACTACTCATATATATTTTTTTAATTTTTATAATGTATGCTTACAAAGTATCATTTTTAATTATGTATTTTATCATATAAATGATTAAAAATATAAATATTCTTTATTATAGTACAATTTGCATAACATTATAATTTTAGTAATTTCATAAAAAAAATATTTACGTCATGACCCACGTTCAGGTTGTGTCGGTGTTAGGTGCTTCGTTTATGGTCATTTCATAAAAATATTTATCTTGAATATATAAGTCACCAATAAATGGGGAGGTTTAATTATTAAGCTTATATCCATTTCATTTGCATCACCATCATATTTGTATTATACATAGGATTTATAACTTATTTTACTTCATATATACAAGGGATATCCTCTAACAAAATATAGATACAAGCCTACTGGTTAGTGCGATTACTAGGAATTTATACATACCCATAAGACTTAATACAATAAAAGTTCACAATATATACATATATACATTCTTAAACAAAACTCAACACATGGTGAGATTCTAGCCATCCTTATCCTAAGCCTCTTGTATAAAACCTGTAATAGTCAACCAATTGGAATAAGCCTTTCATACTTAGTGAATAGATGAGCCTATTCCTTCCCAAGCTAAAACATCATACATTAAAATAATATACATTTATAGATAATCAATGCAAGTCTTAAAATATCTTCATTCACATGAATATATATATATATATATATATATATATATATATATATATATATATATCATAAATGTAATCAAGGTAACCTAAGTGGGAAACCTCACTTAGATGATTATGGAAGACTTCATCTCCTTCCCACAAGTCAATCCTTACTCTAGGGAGAGGGGGTTTTCCTCATCTATCGGCTTAACACTATCTCTCTCGTGGGGGGGGGGGGGGGGGGGGGGGGGGTAACAAAAAAAAAAAATTATTATATAAGCGGTGGGAAAAACAAACAAGTTTATTACAAAAAAAAATATTTTTAAAT
>CATIWR010084027.1:0-32742 GCA_949677035.1 Omphalea diandra | reverse complement strand
TGCATAATCAAACTTTTCTTCTGGTGTGCATTTCATCAAGTTCAAAACTCTTTGTGTTATTTTTAGCCATGTTTATGCCACTGATGGATCTGTGGTACCATTAAAGTTAACTGCACCTTATTTTCTTAATTTATCATACCTTATCTCTTTTTGAATTTATGTGCCCTACACTATTGATTCACCAATTCTATGTTGTGGTTGACAATGAGATATGTGTTGTGCATAAGGCTATGTAGAAGATCTAACTCTATCAGCAGGTTGATCTCTTAATGATGGACATGATGCTTCTATGAAATGCAAATCAGCTGACTCCTCTCTCCTTGGTGAGCCATGGATACTACCATGACTACCTTTTGCTAATGCCTTATAGACACATAAGACTATGTCATATGATAATGCAAAATTGTGCAAAAGTCATGTCATGTTCATATGCATGTCCCTATGGAACCTATCCCTGCTCTGATACCAATAACTGTAACGATCGTATTCATATTTGCTCTGATACCAATAATTGTAGCAGCCATATTCATTTACATAACTCATATCATTCATGTCTAAAATACATATGCTTATAGGTTTTATCCCTCCTACACACACAATCCAACATGTCATGAGATGTACATATATGTATATGACATAAGGAGAGAGAGAGTTGGGATTCAGCCGACGACCTATGGTCCATATGTCTCAATGCAAATCTCTAAGCACCAAAATGTCCAATCCCTATTCTTTAGTATCTGAAAAATAGTTACGATTTGGTGAGTTGTGACAAGTCGGTCCCAATGCCCCTTTTAGTTCCATATGCAAGTGCTTATTCACAAATGATATGCCAAGTAATCGTTAAGAGCATTTAATTCTCACTTGGCCTATATTCCCATGTAACATGTAACAATTCAATCATATATACATGTAATAGAACATAATCATATTATTCCCATGTAACATGTAACAATGCAATCATTCTCACTTGACTTATATTTTCATGTAACATGTAACAATTCAATCATATATATATATATGTAATAGAACATAATCATATCATACAATTATCACATAGACCCATTGAATCCAATTATGGTTTTTACTCACACATTGAATCCAATTATTGTTTCTACTCACACACAATAAATCCAATTATTGTTTCTACTCACACACATTGAATCCAATTATTATTTCTACTCACCTTTTGATGTGACCAACCTTTATGGTAGGGCTTCTTCAAAGTATTGAGATCCTAACATTTGATATATACATGGTTATAAGTGTATCAAAATGATTATGAATGCTTGGTATGTAGTTATGGCATGATTCATGCAAGTGTACCTAGTATTTATACATATTTTCCTTGTATGGCAGCCTGAGCTTGCTACACAATCACAACAATAACTCCTAATATACTTATCCAAATGGCTTGATTCTTTTTTTTTCAAACAAATTAGACATATAATGGGACAACATATTCAAATTTTAGGCTAATATCAGATACACATAAAATGTGGTGAATTTTTAAGTCTGCCCTATTGCAATGTCATCTCAGTCTGAGTAGGTCTTACATTCTTGGGTATATCTCAAATTATACCAGTCCAATTACAATAATATTCTACCATAAGTTGCAAAACATATAAATGAACATTTTTCATGTTTTACACATTATCCAGTTCAGTTTATAAGGTCACCAAAACAAAAGACCAATCTCAGGGCAAGTGGGTTCATAACATGTTGACAACCAGTCATGATAAAGGGACAATATCTCAGACACCATGCTAGATTTGGCAACAATATTTCATAGGGTATGTACATCAAACATAAATATACAACTTTCAAGTTTGGAACATCATCAAATTCTGAGTCTATGGTCATCAAATTCTTGGAAAACCGAATTAAAAGAAAGGTGGTGTGTTATCTGGTTACAGAGTCAGTCCCAATCAATGAGCCATATCTCTTTCCACACAGCAAATTAATCAAAACTGCTTAACAAGTATTTAGAGGGAATATAACCCTACAAGTTTCATGTTTTGTACTTTGTCAAAATCAGAATATAAAGTCATCAAAATATAACAAAACAGAAGACTGAGATCATCTCGGTTCGTTTTTGAACCAGTCCTGATGAAGGAGTCATATCTCCTCACACAGACAAAATCAAGTAAAACTATTTCATATGCATTTATATGAGACATAACGCTACAACTTTTATGTTTTTTACTTTCCCCAATTCCTCTTCTAGGGTTATGAAATTGTGGGTGAAAAATTCTGCTCTAACAGCAAAATCAATAGAATCAGCTCTTATTCTCTTGGATTACAACTTCCATCCAAGAGCTCTACCTCAATTACTCCATAATTCTCACTAACCATGCATGATTAACATGTCATGAGAGGTTAATTTCATTTGAGAAGAGGATAAATTACTTACCTATTGTCCCAGAATTGGAAATCCTTAGGCAGCCCATACTTCATCCTCTCCTTCTTCTTCTTCTTCTTCTTCCTTTCTTTCTTTCTTCCTTAGCTCTCTCTCTCTTTCATCTGGTGTATTTCAACCTTATCTCCTCTCTTACTAGCCTGTAATGGCAGATAATTATAATTTGTATTCTTACTCTAATAGGACAAAAGATTGGTGGCTTGTTCCTATTGGTTGAAAGTTAAATAGTTTTGCTTTTAGTCCCATTTCTTCATTCCTTCATCACCTTCGTCCATCCTTTAATTTCTAGATGCTCTTTATACTTGTAGATGAGCTCTCAAACACCATTATTTATGATGCTCTAATAAGCACACAACATGAAATAATTTGTCATATAACTATGCAAACACTGCATATATGTTCAAGTATCCTAAAAGTCATGTACATAATGAAAGGACTTTTAGGTCTATCTCTTTAAGGGTCAAGGTAAGCACTCAAAGTCATGTACATAATGAAAGGACTTCCTCACTTCTCTAGCTTAGCCTACCTTGCAAGGGCTGGCTTTCGCACTAGGGCCCTAAAACTAGCAGCTCCCTTTCTTAAACTTAAGTAAGTTATATCTTTGTAAAAGGCTAAGGGTGAGTCTTAATGATAGGGATGAAAAAAATATCGCGCTAAAGTGATGTGCAAGACTTTTCCTTTATAATGCTCACTACTTTCATAATCGAGTATAAACCATAAAGATTAAGTTTAAGATGAAAGCTTGTAAACCCACTCTTTATTCATCAAAGAGGGCTAAATCTACTATGGAATAAATTGAACAATCAATCAAGCTTTGTTGTTCTTACTCTTCCTCTCTTTTTTTTTATTTAGTCCCATTAAACATTTATACTCAGAATGAAGTCTAAACCAAAAAAATGCTCTCTTCCTGACGTGGACCTAGGCTTTCTCAGTAGAGTTTTATTTCAGGCTTATGTAGAAATGGAATTTTCTTTCTCTCTTGTTGGCCCTTAAGCACTAAGAAAGGGAGTTGAATTGGGGAAAATTTTAAAAACTAGAAGGAAGGTAATGGAAGATGAAAATGGAAGAAGTAAGAGAAGAGATAGAGACACCAAGTTTTATAGTAGTTTAGGTGTTAACAAACCCTATGTCCACTCCCCAATTCTTTACAATTGGGTATTCTACTAACACCAAATGGTGTTTCCAAGCTAACACCAAACTTTTACACTTTGTGTTTTTTGGCTCACACATAACCTTACAACTTGTGTTTTAAGTCTTACACAAAAACCTCTCAAGTGTTTTCTCAAAGGCTCACACTTAACCTATTACAAGAGTTTTACAACTAGGCTAACTCTCAAACCTAATAACAATGGTGTTTAATGCTTACACCCAATAATGTCAACTCACATACAAAGAATTCAAGGTTGAAAAACAAAAATTGCAAGAGTTTGGCTATATTCAATGTTATTCTCTTGCATTCATGCCTATTTGGTAGAGTATTTATAGGCAATAACCACCAAAGAGACATTATAAAGAAACTATGTTTAAATCTCTAAGACATGCTAGGTAGATCTTGCATTAAATGTCTACAAACAAATTTCGCAGTCATGACTCGTCATTCACAATTGTGATTTTTCTTCTTACATTAAATTTGCTGAAATAGCAATAGAGAATCTCATTTGTATCTAACAGCTAGTCCATGTGGCATGCTATAATTAGTCTTCTAATAAAAATAGTCGTGTTCTTCGAACCAAACAAAAGTCGAAGTTGCGAGTTATTTTCCCTTAGATGCGATTGGCACAGTGAATCCGTCTATTTGGTAAAGAGAAGTTGCATCAAGTCACATTTTCAAAGACTATTATACCCTTACAAATTTTGATTTACTAATGGTTATCTTGGACACTTAGCAAGCTGTAATTATGGACTTGATTCCTGCCAAGCAACTCATAAAGTTGTGGTCGCGATCATAGATGTGATGGTCATCACGAATCCGACTATTTGAACTTCATAGCTTTCTTGGCAAGGTAATGGTTGCAATTTCCTATGTGAATCCATTTCTTTTGCAAGATAGTGGTACTGAATTAGAGATTCTTAATCGCGAATTATGATGCCTTTCACAATGCTTGAGACTTAGACTCTCATCTACCTTTCAATGCAAACCTATCTTAAAAACTGCAAAATCAACACTTAGAATTGATGTTAGAACATATCAATCTATATTGTTAAGATCAAAAGAGAGTTTTGACTTAGGTTTGACTAAACTAACAATCTCCTTTTTTTTTATTTTGACAACTTAAATTTGATTTTGCAAGGATATAGAATGCATATGTATGAAATTGAGATTGTTAACAATATTTAATATATTAAACTAGTTAAGATACCAATTTAAACTTGAAGTGCAAAAAAACTAATTAAAATTTCTCCCCCTCAAATTATATTCCCTCTTAATTATAGCATGCAATTTTTTTCACTATTTCTATCCCCCTTTTTCAAGATCAAAAAGAGAGAACATGATTATTACTGGAATAAGTATGAAGTGATGTAAATAAAGAACATCAATAGAGGGATCACAAACTTCAAATTTTATTGATGTTAAAATAAAAACAACAAACAAACATAAAATAAATAATAACTTGTAAGATCACAAACTTATGCCAAAAAACGAAAAGAACACAAAACATTTTAAAAAAAATTACAAGCCTAAGAAAAACTAGAAAATTTGAGAGTTGTCATCATCATCAGAATCTCCAACTCCCTCAATTCCTCCCCCACCTTGTGCTTCATCTCCTTGTTTCAATCCTTAGTCTTCCTCTTCTTTTAGAGTATCCTCCTAATCTTTAAAATCCGAGAGATGATAAGGTGTTACACCTACCTTGTCTTGAAGGTCCACTAGGACATTGTTGAAGTACGAAAGAAGAAGAAATCTCATTTTTATCATATGCATACCTGATCTAACTTCTTGTTAATAGAAGAGAGAGATATGGCAGAAGCCTAAGGTTTTGCTTTAGGCTTAAGAGATAGGATTGGTTGGGCACTTTCCTCTATCACAAGCCTCTTCCTTTTTGAAGTTTGAGTTGTTTCATGCTTCTTAGCCTTAAGAGACCCTAAGGCATAGATATACGTATTTGTATGGATAGCCTTAGCATTTATCAAATAGGGCAGATCAAGAAAGTTTTGGGAGCGTAAGTATTTTTTAGTGGAGAATTTTTCATTTTCCTTATTTTGGGCTCCCACATAATGGTAAATGGTCGTGACATGAGAGGGGAGGAGAAATTGGCTTTTAGGTTTTGTACTCATGTGAATAAATTGATCCAAAAGGTATTAGCCTATTTGAATTGGTTATTTCTTGGTTAGACAAAACAAAAATACTAGGTCTTTTTGGAAAACCTATTCATTGATATAACCCCTAGCATTTACAGAAAAAGTAATGATACAGTGAAAAAGCCAATTTGTAAAGGTTTTAATGTATTTGGCCAGAGATATTTTTGGGTCATGTTTGGTTTCAATAGAGATCTCTTACCAAAATTTAGAATAAACGATATCAAGTGTAGAGATGATGAAAGGAATATCATCTCCCACTTAAAGGTTGAAAGAGTAGAAACTTAGGTAAAAGTTATAAAGTGGGGTTCCCCAAAAGCCCAAAAACTAAACAATATGAACCTACTTTAGATTCAACTCTTCTGCTTAATGTATTAGTGCACATAAACTCCTTGATGATCTCTTCATACCCAGGTTTATCTCTGAAGATAAACTCATTCCAGCCTAGGTTTGACAGAAAGGCATGAATTTCATCATTGATTCTAAGCGACTCAAGGAGAAAGGTAGAAGGAATTTTATTAGCTTCGATAATTTTATTTTGAGTTTGCTTTGTTCCTGTCTTTTTTTTTTCTTTCATTATTTCCTTCATTAAGTGAAGGGGAGGGTTTGGAGGTTAGGCAGTGCCTTTCCCTTTCTCTAATCTGGTTAGTTTCTTAGGTGCATTGAGGGGAGTTGAAAGAGTTTAAAAGGTTTAAGAGAAGAAATGAGTGATAGATGAAGAGAAAAGCTAAATGTGGAATAAAAGAGTGTTAGGATGGTTTAAATAGGTAGAAAATTGATGAAAAGCAATAACAAAATGGTAAAATATGCATTAAATGAGGGGCTGGGACAAATTAACAGTCAAGTCAATCAATGCCTAACGATTACTAGAATTTTCGATCGCTATAAGTAGGTCGCGACTATTAATTATGAATTTTACCAATAACAAATAAGAATTCCTCAAAAAATAAAGGAGTCAATAGTTAAAGCATTTGAATTTTGAAATAATTTGTAGTGGCAATTTGAAACCATGACAGTCAATTAGGAGTTTGATAGAAAATTAATGAGTGCCTATAAATAACAACTGCGAATTAGATGGCAAAAAGAAAACTAAAGAAATAATAAGAATTGATTTTTTTAGATGTGATCAACTTAATGTAATGATGATTGATTCAAGCAAATTGGCATAGAAAAGTTCAATTGCATAAAGAATTAACACATCAAAAGTAATTAATATACATATTTATCAAACATATCATTCAATCAATCAGAATGACAAACATAATGAAGAATATAAGTTGAGATCAAGTTTCACTCTAGAGAGCTTCCATCTATCATCTCTAGCTCCCTCTTAATAAAGTTCATTCTTTCCTTATTAAGGGGTTTATCAAGTTGATGATTGGTGTCAATAAATTATAACACCATATTACTATTTTGGACATGATCTCTAAGAAAATGATGTATAATGTCAATGTGCTTGCTCCTAGAATGTTGGATAGGATTCTTTGAAAGATTTATTACACTTGTGTTGTCATTTTTTATGCTAATATGATCAACATTCTTCCCATAATCCTTGAGTTATTATTTCATCTAAAGGACTTTAGTGCAATAACAACCCGTCATCACATATTCGGCTTCGACAGTGGATAAGGCAACCGAAACTTGCTTTTTACTAAACCAAGAAACAAAACATTCACTCATAAATTGGTAAGTTCCAAAAGTGATATTTCTATCTAATAAAATATCTGCATAATCTGCATCCGAATACCTAAGAAGACTAAATGATGAATTCCATGGATATCATATACCTAAATGCAATGTGCCATGTAAATATTTAAGAATCCTTTTAACAACATTTAAATGAGATTCCTTAGGGCATGATTGAAACCTAGCACATATGCATACACTAAATATGATGTCAGGTCTAAAAGTAATGAGATAGAGAAGAGAACCAATCATACCTTTATACCTCTTTTCATCAATTGACTTACCTAATTCTTTTTTGTCTAGCTTAATGGTAGTACTCATTAGTGTCTCTGCTACTTTGCATCCATTCATGCCAAACCTCTTGAGTAGATCCTTTGTGTACTTGGTCTTGGTTAATGAAGATGCCCTTTTTGGTTTGCTTGATTTATAAACCAAGGAAGAACTTGAGCTCTCCCATCATGCTTATCTCAAATTCCCTACTCATGCACTTTGCAAAATCTGCGCAAAGAGATTTATTAGTAGCACAAAATATAATGTCATCAACATATATTTGTACAATGAGTGTATCTTGATAATGCCTTTTGACAAATAAAGTTGTGTCAATCTTGCCTTTTTCAAAATCATTTTGTAAAAGAAATAAACTAAGTCTTTCATACCAAGCTCTTGAAGCTTGCTTTGTTGAAAACCCTACAGGTTTTACTAGAGGTGGAGTAGCCTAGAAAAATATCTTTATTTGTCTAAGAAGCAAATTTTCCAAAGTTGTCCTTAGTATTTAAAATGTAGCATTTGCACCCAAAAACTCTAAGGTATGAAATCTTAGGTTTTCTACCAATCCAAAGCTCATAATAATTTTTATTGAGAATGGGTCTTTTGGATACATAATTAGTAATATAATAAAGTATTGATGGCTTCAACCTAGAAGTAATTAGGCAAAGAATATTCATTGAGCATAGTTCTAGCTATCTCTACTAAAGTTATATTTTTCTTCTCTACAACACCATTCTATTGTGGTATTTTAGGAGTAAAAAAATTATGAGAAATCTCATTTTCTAAGCAATAAGTTTCAAAAGATTCATTTTGAAATTCTTTTCCATAATCACTCCTTATAGAAGAGATGAAGTAACTTTTTTATATTTTGAACTCTTTTTGCAAAACTTTTAAAAGCATCAAAAGTGTCATTCTTATGAGCTGAAAAAGATACCTTAGTAAACCTAGAGTAATCATCAATTAGGACAAATGTATAATGCTTCCCACCTAGACTAGCATTCCTAGTAGGTCCAATTAAGTCCAAATGGATAAGTTGAAGAGGTTTAGAGGTGTGTATAACATTCTTTGCCTTGAAGGAAGTTTGATGTTGCTTCCCCATTTGGCAAGGTCCACAAGTCTTGTCCTTGGAAAATTTTAGCTTGGGAAGACCTTCCATTAGCTCTCCTTTAGATAGGCTTTATAGAAGCTCCATGCTAGCATGACCAAGTCTTCTATGCCAAAGCCAAGCTTCATTGCTAAGAGACACAAGACACTTGAATGATTGATTAGCCAAATTGTCTAAGTCAATTAAGTAGGTATTGCCCTTTCTTTCACTCTTAAAGATTACCTTATTATCCACTAAAGAGACAACCCAGCATTCTCTAGGGTTAAAGATGACTTTATTACCTTTATCACATCAACTAAAAATACATTATCAATAAGTGAACAACCATTCTTACTAATTGTTCCAATGCCACTTACCTTACCCTTGACGTTGTTCCTAAAAGTGACATTACCACTTTCCTTTTCTTTTATGGCCATGAATAGCTTTTTGTTTCCCATCATATGCTTTGAGCACCCACGATCCACATGCCAATCATTTTCTTCATTAGAGGCTACCATACATTCCTATATTATAAAAACAAATCACTTTTATTTAGGTACCTAAACATACTTAGCTCCTTAAGGTTTAGGTCTTTAAGGGTCCTCTAATTTGAGATGAGCCTTCCTAATATAACAGAAAATGCTTATGTGATCAAACTTCATACAATAATGACATTAGAGATTAGACTTGTAAGTCTTTCTCCTATGCATAACTTTAGTATGAGTAAGGGGGCCTTCTTATACCATGATGATGTGAGTGTGAGCATGTGCACGAATGATTGGGAGTAGAAAATAATTTTTTATGTGTGTTAAGGTGAGCATGCTTCTTAATGTAAATAAATACATGATTAGCCTTTTTAGGCTCAGGCTTTGAGCCTTAAGGTGCCTTCCCCTTGCCCGTTGGCATAGGTGGCTTAGTGATAGGAGCACTCTTCCTCCCAATTACCTTAATACTAGATGTTTGAGGTGCTAAAGCTCTAATATATTTTATAAGAGATGGTGTAGATGAAGAGGGTTCGTTAGAGCCTTGAGCATGTCTTACTAGGGGAGGTCTTTGAGATACAATTAATGTATCTAAAACGTCCTTCCCTTTATGAAACTTAGAAATAAAATTTCAAAGCTCAATTACCTCTCCTTTTAAAGAATCATTTTCCTTTTCTAAAAGAATTTAGAGAAGAAGAGGATTTAGTAAGACTCTCAACAGATTTTTTAAGTTTTTCATTTGAATTCCTCAACTCATTTACAAGCTCATTTAATGAGTTAAACTCATTTTCCAGTTTTGAGCATTTCTTTTTGTAAGTTTTCATTTGTGACTTGCACTCGTCACATATCAAAGTAAGAACTTATAGGAGCTCATCATCTATATCATCATATGCATCATAATTATTACTAAAGTGGAATGAAAAGCTTACCTCATTAGAAGAGTCCTTTTATGCTATGAAAGAGAGATTTGCTAGTTCCTCATCTTTTTCCTCCTCACTTAAGTTCTCATCCCAATTGGCTTTGAATTTTTTCTTCTTTTCTTTGTCCCTTTTCTTCTTTTTCTAAAGGCAATCGTTAATTATTACTAAAGGCAATCGTATTTAATGTGACCTTCTTTGCCATACTCATAGCAGGTCAACTCATTCTTCTTTTCCTTAAGGTTACGAGATGCCTTTTTGAAGTTTCTTCTATCTTTTCTTCTTTTCATCAGCTCCTTAGTTCTTCTAGAAAGCATGGCCAACTCCTCCTCTTCCTTTTCACTATCATCTTCATCACTTGAGACAACTTCTACCTCTTAGTCTTTAGTTTAGGATTTAAAGGCCAAGGTCTTTTTTGTTATTTTGTCATTCTTATCCCCTTGGCTTCTCATCTTCTTCATTTCCTTATCCTTTTTTAAGGCTAGCTCATGAGTAAAAAGCTTGCTTATGAGGACATCTATTGGCACCTTCCCAATTTATGGATTTAACTCTTGAATATTGCATACCCTTACGCCAAAACTTTTCAAGTGGTAAAGATTTGAGTAATTTGGTGTTTACCTTATGATTGATGAGTACTCTTACAAATTTCTTCATATTTATGATAATGGATAAGAGTCATTCTCCTTATCGGTGATGTTTTCATTGTCTTTCATCATGAATAGCTCCCACTCTATAACATACATCTCTAATTTGTTAGACTTCACCAAGATTATGCCTTCATGATAGTTCTCTAAAGTTTTCCAAATTCCATAAGTAGTAAGGCAATGTTGTACTCTTCC
This sequence comes from Omphalea diandra, assembly GCA_949677035.1. Taxonomy (NCBI): domain Eukaryota; kingdom Viridiplantae; phylum Streptophyta; class Magnoliopsida; order Malpighiales; family Euphorbiaceae; genus Omphalea; species Omphalea diandra. The sequence goes on along the minus strand of CATIWR010084027.1, from coordinate 21,754 downwards.
AATCTCTTTCCTTGATAAGGAGCTAAGAACTATTGCCATTGCTCTTTTGTTTCTTCTATTTGATCTTCTATGAGCATCCACCCATTCCTTCCTTGGGATTAACTCTTCACTTCCATCATCAACCACTTTGATAAGAGGCTTCCATTCTTTTGCAATTATATCTTAAAGATCCATCACATCATTGTCTAAATATATCTCTATTATATACATCCAATGTGCATAGTTGGATCGATCGAAGTATGACTTGAGATGGGTATGGATTCTTTCTTATGCCATTTGTCTTTACTCACACAATTAATGAGACCTTGCTCTAATACCACTTGTTGGCCTTTGATTACCAAGAATGGGGGTTGAATTGGTTAGAAATTAAAAAATTGGAGGGGAAGTAATGGAAGATGAAAATAGAAAAAGTAGGAGAAGAGATAGAGACACTAAAATTTATAGTCATTTGGATGTTAATAAAGGCTAGGTCCACTCCCGAATTCTTCACAATTGGGTATTTTACTAACACTAAAAGGTATTTCCAAGCTCATACCAAACTTTTACACTTTATGTTTTATGGCTCACACAAAAACCTTTGAATTGTTTTCCCAAAGGCTCGGGCTAACTCTCAAACCCAATAATAATGGTATTTAATGTTTACACCCAACAATACAAACTCACATACAAAGAATTAAGGTTGAGAAATAAAATTACAAGAGTTTGGTTGTATTCAATGCTATTCTCTTACATTTATACTTGTTTGGTGGAGTTTTTATAAGCAATAACCATCAAAGAGATATTACAAAGAAACTAAGTCTAAATCTTTAAGGCATGCTAGGTAGATCTTGCATTAATTGCCTATCTGACAAATTTTGCGATCGTGACTGGTCATTTGTTGTCGCAATTTCTCTTCTTGTACTAAATTTTATAAAATCAGAATAGAGAACCTTATTTATCAGCTAGTCTACAAGGCACGTTATCATTGGTCTTCTAAGAAAAATAGTCGTTGTGTTCTTCAAACCAAACAAAAGTCATAGTTACGAGTTATTTTTCTCTTAGACGTGATTAACACCTTGAATCTGTCTATTTGATAAGAAGAAGTTGCTTCATCAAGTCGTGGCCTAAAAGACTATTTCAACCTCATGAATTTTGATATACAAACAATTATCTTAGAGACTTGGCAAGCTCTAATTGTGGACTTGGTTCTCTCTAGGGAACTCCAAAAGTTATAGTCGCAATCATGATGCAATAGTCACTGCAAATTTGACTGTTTGAACTTCATAGCTTTCTTGGCAAGGTCACAACTGTGATTTGCTCTGTGAATTCATCTGACCCAAAATCATCCATTCCTTTTGCAAGATAGTGATCGCAAATTACAGATTCCTAACAGCGAATTAGGATATTTTTCATAATGCTTAAGACTTATACTCTCATTCAACTTCCAATGCAAACCTACCTTAAAAACTACAAAATCAACACTTAAAATTGATTTTAGAACATATTAAAATTGATTTTAGAACATATCGATCTATATTGTCAAGATCAAAATTGCGTTTTGACTTAGGTTTAACCAACCTAGTCCAACATCAATGTATTTGAAAGCCTATAAGGATAAGATATAGCTCCCATAAAAGGTAAAGATATATTTTCCCTCTTTTTTTTTTAATTGACTATAGTTGGAGTTGAGGGCCTTGAAAGCTGCAATGGGAGTATTATATAGTAGAGTCGATCACTTGTCAAATTAATGGTATTATCCGAGTGATTAAAAAAAAGCATTTTTTCAATAATGCATTATTGCGGTGACTCGGTACATCACTTTAAAATGCATGTTGGGTTAGTCTAACCAAGAAAGGCATGAGAATTCTAGTGAAAGGAAGTGGTCGTTCACTGAGCTCGTTCTCCTTAGGAAAGGCAATTTTATTTTGGGAAGTGACGTTGAGATAGGGCATGTGTGATAAGTAATAAAGAAAGAAAAGAGGTAATAGGCACAATTAGATGGACCATAAGTCAAATGCTAGGAAGCGAGAGGCTTATAGTTCAAGCATTAGAAGGAAGCAAACACAGAGATAGGACTAGTATAAAGCTAGAGTAACATTAGGCATAAAAGTAGTGTTAGGATAAATACTAGCTCTTTATGTGTAACCTATAGCTAGTAGCTCTTGTTGCTCTTCTTATTCCATTGTTGATTGCTTCTAGCAGCGATTAATAGGAAAACCTCTGTTATGGCCCTTGGTCGTCCTAAAAACCCTTAAACAAGGCTTCATAAGAAAGAATCCTTGGTAAGTAGTCTCCTACCAAAAAAACTCTCAATCAAACCTTCATACCCTTGCTAAGGTAAAACCCATTTTCTAAAACATATACCTCTAATAAAATGGGGCATCATCTTATCTTGTTCGTCTTCTAATTAAAACCTCTTCTAATATATAGGTTTTTATCCTTTGTTTATCAATAAATGGATGAAATTGACTTGTCAAAATCCATATACATCACTATATAAAATAAAGCCATGGTTATTACATCTAAAATCATTCGTTCACCCAAAAGTCCTCTCTCTATACTAAAATGCTAAATCATTTTGGCTTTTTCTCATAGGAATTTTAATGAATAAAGAAGTCTTTAGGCTCAATTTCGCATGCCAATTGGCAACTACTCTATTTTGTATCATCCCACCCAAACCTATACGTTTTTTAACCAATGATGATATAATTCCTAAAAAAGGCAGATTGAGGTCCTGACCAAACGCCAAAATAGGATGACCTTCAAGGCTTCGGTCAACCCCCTAAAAGGTACAAAATCCTATTATGAACTTTGTGAAATTCAAGTTTTTATATAGACATGTAGATGAATGGACCTTTGGACAGATTTACTCTGAACTGATAGCTACTAAATTGGAATTTGTCACAAACAACTCCTAGCTTGCAAATCTATCTGACGAACCTCCCTGAAACTCTTCCCTTAGGACATAGGGAATAAAAAAGTATGAACAACTATGGCTGAATAGTCTCCTTCAATCTATCAATGTGAGCTACTCCATCCCTGGGTGCCCTTGCTTCCCACTATCCAAAAGAATCCCCTTCGATGAACTAGGGACATGCCAACTAGGTGATAACACTTACTTACTTACCTCCAAACACTCTACTAGATGACCATTCTCATGACTCATAAAGAAAGTCAGGTGCTTCCTATGCCTAATATATCCTTTATTAATCATGTACATAACTTTCTCACTTTCCCTAGTAGATTTTGGGCAAAGCAGCCCGAGGGCACATACTAGGTACCTTGCTTTGTTCATTTAGTCCCCAACTGATATCTTCTTTACAAAAAAACATACTAGAGGAAAAGAAGATGGATAAGCCTAGCTCCTTTATATAGAGAAAAAAGCCTATCGCTCGCTTATCTAAGAGCCAAGTATAAATGATGATATCTTCCTTGGTCATATTCCATTCTATAGGGGGTTAGCCTTGTAGAATATATCTCGATAAGAGGTTTATGCCATCAACAAAATTATCATTGCTATCATATCCTATAAACTAGTAGCCCTTATTAGTGTAAGTGTAACTAGTCTTTCTAGTACGTATCAGCTCAATCAATTTTTATTGTCGGGTTAATATCTTTTGCTATTGAATTTCATTTCCTCTTATTATACCATCTACAAAAGAAGCTGGTATAGAATAGGCAAATGTCAGGTTAAAAGAAGAAGCAGTTTTCCAATCTTCCTCCAAAAATTCTCTTTTGAATGAATAGATGTATTCTTTAAAGTAAAGAAATGAAATTGAAGCACATTGGAATAATCAAAAATAGAGAAACATCGATCGAGCTAGCTAAGCCCCAATTCATAAGGTTAGATTTTTCCTTATTATGAGCCTACTCAGATTAGAACTAAACTAATTTACTCTTTTTCACCTATTGGTCGATTGGCTTTAAGCAACCTTCACATTTCCTATTAAGATCCCAAGTCTCCAAGTGGACCCCCACAATCTTGGCTTTTTAGAGAATCCAGCTCCTATGTTATGGGGCTTGCAGCTCGGCAGTCCATCGGATGACTTTTTTTTCATCAAGTTTTGAGTGTCTTCTTGGATAGTTATATCAGCCCATAGGTGCAATATGTACCTTGTGTGGGGAGAGGGGGTAACAGTCCCCTGGACATAGTCCTTTTAGATGACGTTATAAGTCTATCTTTGACTTGAGTTCTTTTTTCTTCTTGCTGTAAAGTGCCATTTTTGCTCTCCAATGACAAAAGTATGAAATTACTTACTAGTCTAGTTATTATTTCATTTTTCTCCCTGTGTGGCATGGGACAATTTTGTTACGCTAAAGCAGAGAAAGCTAGATCAAAGGATGCTTTTGAAAAGGCCAACTTTTAGTACCAATTGTCAGATAAATTTAGTGACAACCAAGGAAAGGGATTACAAACCAGTGATTTTCACCTTTATCCAACGAAGTGAAAACCCTAGTTGTCTATATAGCCTCCACAGAGTTCAAGACTGGCATCCATGTTTATTCTTCTCAAGGTTGACTTTTCCCCAGATCTAGAACAAGGACATACGTGACAAGCCATTCTCTTACAATAAAAGTGCATTATGAATTTCTATTTAAAGAAAAGAAAGACCTGAACATGATTTTGTAACACAATTAGGCTTAAGGCCAACTACTAGCTATACTTACTACTTACTATTGTTCTAGAGCGGGGAAAGTCTTTAAGAATGTAAAAATAAGTGTTATCCTCAATTCCTCTTATTGGAGAATAAGTCTCATAGAAAGAATATTAACTGATGAATTATGATAGATAAAGTAAGGCCAAGACCTTTTAAATCAATTCCAACCTTTCACCTGGTCACTAACCTATCTTTTTAAGTCCATAAGAAGAAAAGTTAATCCTTTTCTCTAATCTCGTTAATGTCCAACATCGACGGTTATGAACTTCTTCACATAGTCGCGAACCAAACCTATTGAAATACATTATACTCTGATGGGCAAGATACTCTATGTTCTCATAAAGGAATTAAAGCATTTATTCTTTCCTCCCTAGTCTTAATAGTGCAACATCCCACCTTTAAGTCTCTGTCATTATATAACATCGTATCATCGATGAGGTACATAATGCATGTACTCAATTTCTATTCTTTAAACAAAAGATGGGATTTCTTATCCATTTCTTTTTTATATGTCTTTTATTGTGTTGTTGGCTTGAATAACTAATTTTGTAGTTTATAGTGAGAACAAGCCTTTCAAATGACAACTTTAGTAAGAGAAGGTATATGTTTTAAGATAACTAATCCTTCTGAAGTGTGAGCTTATAAAATGCTAACACTTCAATTGTGTGATTAGGTTTGTGTGAAGACATGAAAGTGACTAAAATCAAATTTTAAAAGATTGAATCATTCCATCAAGAATTGTTTGTTATTCAGGTTCAAAAAGAAGAATATATGTCTCTATTTCATTTGAGTTAGCCAATATTACAAGCAATCACTATCGCAAAAGCATTCGATCTCACTAAAGACCGAGTTGGAAAAACAAAGAGGATCTCTTAGCTCAATGGCTTTTTTGCCAAAAGTTACTATAGCTAATGTTACGAGGAATAAGGCTTGTTACTTGATATAGGTATGACATAACCAAGTGCTTATAAGAGGTCATTTAAAATGCTAAGTGAATACCAAAGTGGGGCACTCATCGAGTTAAGGGGTTGAGGGCAATAAAAAGGATTTTTTCCCTAATCTTAAATAAAGTGTGTGTTTTGAAATGGGACATCATTCTTTTGAATCCAGAGATTCGACGCACAAGCTCATTTAGTTGATATAGGAGAATAAGAGGTTAGTTGATATCGAAGGGTCTATCTATGATGACAATGTTGCTTGCAAGAAAGAGGTTTTTAAAATAGTAAAAGGCAAATTATTACTGATTCATAATGATATACTCCCAAACTAAAGACCAATGAGAGGTGCTCTTTGCTTCTTCCTTTTCTCTTGGAATGGTAAAAATGAAATCTATCAGTTTAGGTTTGAATCCCAAGCCTTCCTTGGTAGTATATAAGACTTCATCTACTTTAATGGTAGCTACATCTATTTCAACTTTAGATTTAGATTTAGATTTGGGTTAAGATATTGATACATCATCAAAGTTCACTTATGAAAGAGCATTTACTAAAGCTTATGCATTTGTTTATAACAATTCATTTTATCTAGGACCTCCTGCCTTAGCTACAACTTCAAAGTCTTTTGGTTCAAAAGAAACTGGAGCTCCTAGTTCAAATGGGAACTAACGTCTAATTATATGATGATGAATCAGAACTAGCGCTTAAGAAAATAGGGAGACTAGCGTGAAAGCCACACTTACTTTTTTCGTTTGGTGCTTTCTGTCCAATGTCAAACCTGAAAACAACATTGTAGTAAAAAATAAATTCCTCATTGTGCCTTTGGCTACTCTTCTTAGCCTAGCTCCTTAAACTCCTTACCTTGAAAGACAAAATGAATCAGATTAATAAACTCCACTGTCTCATTCTCTACCTTCAAGTTTTAGAGCTAATGAAATAGTTTTTTTGTCTTTTTCTTTTACCACCAGCAGGGATAGGAGTACTCCAACACTACCACAACTTAGTGATTCAACCACAGTGAAAATTTACTCAACTGTGGTTATACCAAGAAATCTTATTGCATCAAGAGTTAATTCAATTATTGCACTCACTGGAATAAGAAGAGTGTGAACTCATTCTTGAGCACTTACAGCGACAATGTAGTAATGTCTTTTAGCAGCGCTTCTTGATTCAATTTCTTGATTCACTGTGTTGGACTAAACCCACCAACACTGGATTTGCACAAAGAAAAAGATAATACCATCATTCTCTAAGGCGTAAAATGTTTGCTAAGAAAGAACCTAAAGGTAAAGGCCTTTTTTTTTTTTTCTCCAAGCTCATGTTCTTCATATTATACTAACTAGGCTACTTCTAGCAGCTAATTACTCCAAGTCAAATCTATTAATTCAATATCTATGTCATCTTTTGCATGCAAATAAACCCTATAATAGTTTAAGAATTAAAAGATAAATGGCAAGCCCTCCTACCAAAAGGTAGTTATCAGGTCATATAGCGAAAGCGGAAAATGCAACTTTTGTTTTTGTTATCGTTTTTTAGATCCTACCTTGCAATGTCTTACTGCCCACTTGGAAAGAAAAACCTTCGAGAAGGAACCTTTCAATGGATGAATATAAATCATGGGTAATAATCTAAAGCATCGTCATAAGAGACCATTTCTCACTAGCTTTTTTATCCAATGCTAGATTCCTAAGAATTGCTTTCGATGCAAAAAATTCCTCTTCATCGTTTTAAGACGAGAAGAAGGCTAAGGTTACCTTAGAATACTTTTCACAGAAGGAGAGAGAAGTTTTGTCACTAGAATGGGAAAAGCCTCACTTTTAATAGTAGGATAACAAGGCTTGGAATAAGGAGGTTTTAGTTTATGGTTCAAAATCATTCTAATTTTCGAGGAAGGCAATCAATTAAAAGAAGGAAAGCTTACCTATTTTCGATGACATGAGATTCAAGACCCCCTTAAATAAAGCCAACTGATCTTGACTTCCTTTATCCTTCATTTTGTTAGATAGTCGATAGAGTAAGCTAGATGTGTTATTTGATCTTATAACACATGAAAGCTATAGAAAGAGAATGTCCTCTCAAGGAACAAAAACCTCCTTGAAAGTTGACACCTCACCTAGCATTCCTCTAGTTAACCTATTATGAGGTAGGAAGGACCTTTTTAGTTTAGAACCTTTCTCTAAAAGCTTCCCCTTATTTGACTTTTGGTAGGTCATGGTGTATATAATTATGGGTTTTCTCCTACTTACTCATTAAGGTGAGTGTCTGTCAAGGAAGGGTACAGAGGTGCTTATTTTTGCTAGGGTTTATCTTTTTAAGTTTTTGGTTACATAAATTCAAATTCCCAAATATAAAGTAAAAGAATTATAGTACAACACTATAAGCAATATTGCATTGCACGAAAGAGTCGGGATGGTTGGGATAGTATTTAAATAAGATAAAAGGAATTATGCCCATTGGCTATAGACTTCTTGATCATCATTCAATTTAGAGCTAAGCCAAAGAGCGAAAAAGCCTTTAATCACGAAAGGACTTTCTTTTTTAGAGAAGTTTCATATGTAAGCTTTGACAAAGAAGATATGTTGGATAGCATATCCTAGGAAGAACCCAAACTTTGACAAAAGAAGATATGTTAGATAACATATCCTAGAAAGAACCTAAGTAGAATATAGGTAGTAGATGCGAGGGAGATTGAACAGAGGCTCTCGATTTCGTTGTCCTAGACCTAAAATCATTCAGTGGTACCCGAAACTCCAAGGACTTAGAAAACTTCCTTTATGATATGGAGTAGTACTTCAAGGCTGCTCTTGTTTCAAAAGGAGAAAAGGAAAGAATCACCAATATGTATCTCACCAGAAAGTAATGAATACTTCTTTTTACGTGAAATAAGGTATTTATTACTCTACAGTGGAGAAGACAGATGAAGGATGATGCTTATGTTGTTCATCTTAAGATTGAATGATGGGAAGTTTTGAAGAAAGAATTGAAGGATCAGTTCCTTCCTTATAAGATAGCATGGGTTATAAGAGATTCACTCAAGAAATTAAAGCATTCTAACATAATAATGGAATATGTGAAAGAATCGAGTTTCTTAATGTTTGACATCAAGAACATGTTCGAGAAGGAGTGAACCAATGACTCAATTTCATGTCAGGTCTCCAATCATAGGCATAGATGGAACTAAGGAGACAGGGAATGAATGATTTGCCCTCTGTCATGGATGCTACAGATAGTTTGTTTGATTATAAGCATAGGAAGTCTTTTGAATCTAATGCTAGTAAGCCTAAGTCAAAGGGCCAGAATAAGAAGAATGAAGAAAGAAGCAATAAGAAAGAGAAAGATGGTGGCAAAGCTAAGTCTAAAGCTTGAATGAAACATCAGACATTTATCTTATTTTCTTTCACATTTCCCAAAACTTATTTGATTACTCATGATGGGATAAAGAAAGATAGAGGTAGGGACTCTTGATGTAAGGTAAGATGCTAGTTGTTTAACTCAAGTAAATAGATGGTTTGATGGCTGATATAGGATAGGAAGATAGAGATGACATTTCTAGTGAACCCAAGAAAGGAATGTAATCAAGGAGACCAGCATAGAAAGGGAAGCAACATGTCCACAAGATGGATGTTCAAATAGTAGTCTTTTTTCCTAGTAGCTAGATTTAAGCTCCCTTGGTTCAGCTACTCAAGGCAAATTAATGTTCATATAGCACAAAGAGAAAGAGTTTCAAGTAAGGTTTGAAATCTAATATGGGGATGGTTCTAATTTATAAGTGAAAAAAGAAAGTTTTGTCTCTATCTAAGGCAGGTAGGTGAATCCCTTACTTCAAATAGAATAGAGGTAGCTTACTTCTATCTTCAAGTGAAAGAAATAAAGGTTGATAAATCCTTCCATCTAATCTTTATCTTTTACGTCGATCTTAGCAAGTAATACTAAAAAAAAGAAGTGAAGGTTAGCAAAATTAGTTGCCTACCTCGATTCCCTCTAAAAGCTTTCCTAGGTAACTAGCCTTACCTCGGTTCCCCTCTAAGCTTTCCAAGGTAAGGGGATATTTTGTAAGTAAGTAAGGAGGATTTTGTCTCTCAAGTAAGGAAGGGGATTTAACTAGTGCTTTATGAATAAGTAAGCATGCCTTGATACAAGTCAATAATAAAATTATAGAGAAGCATTGAAAGGATGACTAATTGAACCAATTGGATCCTCCCAGCAAAAGAAAGTAGTTCGCCTATCCAACTTTTGAGCACTTTATCAACAAGATATTGAAGATGAGACTGTCTTGGGATGCATTTGAAAAGAGAAAGCTCGAGATAGATGAAAGGGAATCTACCTTTAGTAAAGCTAAATTAAAAAATTCTTTCCTTTGGTCATCATACTTATAGAAAAGGTTGTTTTCTTTATTGATAAATTGACTAAAGGCCTTACCATAAGATGACAAGAAGGCCATAAGATTAGTTAGAGAATTAGAATCTCCTTTGCATAAATACATCATCAGCATACATGACATGAGAATAAGCCATTTGGAGAAGAAATATATTTGACCAAAATCAAGGTAACAACAAATTATGAGGATCTAAACCCCTAAAGGTTGTCCTACATACAATAAAACAATGCCCAACCACTTTGCATGGCTTTTAATGTTTACATGAGAAGGTTCAATAACATTCACCTTAATGGGCGCCCAACACCATCTATCCTTAGTCAATACTAGATTATTATTGCTATGTAAGCTTCAAATACTACCTTGCACTAGTTTATGCCGTATATGGGCCTTTTTAGAGGTAATAGTTAACTTCCTTAGGGTCCCTTAAATATTCTATTATTTGTTTACCTTATATAAAATTTGCAGTATTAATACTATCCATTTTCGAGCGTCAAACATCTTTAAGTGTGGAATTGATGATGTCAAGTCTTGATGTTGTTAGCCGACAACATCAAGACTTTTTATTATGGGCTACATATGATCAAGAACCTCATAAGGATTGGGATTGTGTTTTCAATTTGAAAACTACTAAAATCATTGAATTAACAGATGGAATATCAGGCCAAGCCTAAGACATGGAACTTTTTTCCTAAACACCCTTTTATTTAACAAATCAGACTAGTAAGAGTAGAAAATCAAACTCACTAGAGGGATGGGATGATTCTTGAAACTTTTCAAAGTTACGAGAAGAAAAAAAATAATTACTTAAAAGAAAAGGCTAGAATGAAGGAGTAAAAAGTGTTAGTTCGAACCTAGCTTTAGTTTGATATGCTTATTGAGAGCTTAAATTCTTGGTCCAATTTCTTACATTATATCCATTGATTGTTTTGCTTCTACAACCGATAAGGCTCATTCAAAGTGAGTCCCAACAGCTTACATCTTAAAACTTTGATTTTTTATCTCACTTTAGAAACTCATATATGTATTCCCCTCTTTAAGTTATCTATTAATAAGTCAAGAATTGATCCCATAATTTACAATGTCATAAGTTATTAATTCATCACAAAGTGTAAGACCAGCCATAGAGAAAGTTCTCTCCTAACATTAATGGCTACTACTTAGCACGATTATAATGTCTTTCTCTTCTTATAATATTTCTAGTTAAAGGAGAGGGATGAAGTGACTTCGAAGTGCGTGGATATCTTTTACCAATTCCAACAAATAACCTATTCTTCTAAAGAGTAAAAACAACTATGAGTAAAAGACCAAATTGGGTTATTACTGACACTCTTGCTATTGTGTTAATCCACGCAATGACACTTCTTCCTCAAATGTCATTCCTAGCAAGCACAACTAATTCCTCTTTCACCTTTTGACTCTCTCCTACTCATACATTAACTATATCTTATTTGTAGTATTCCCCTCATTCCATGGTTTATATATCCTTAATTCCCCATCAACAATGAGAATGTCACATCTAAGAGCTTATTCATATGCAGCCTACTCTGATTAAGGAGAATATAGTGTAGTATTTGATAAACTTTCAATGTCTGCCCTCTTGTACTAATGTGCTTCTAGTTGGAAGCAGCCAATCCAATCCTATTTTAGGATATTCAAACCTTAGGGCAAATCTTCATCTGGGATTTACTCACTTAAAGTCGTCCCATTCCTTTGGCAAAGGCCTTAACTTAAAGCCTAAACTAAAACTCCTAGTAGGCCACCTATTGACAACTGTTAAGAATAGTTATGATATTTCATGTCATTATGCCTCTTTAATAGTAAAAAAAAAAGAAGTCATTTTCTAACTTGTGCTCTAGACTTGTCAGCTTCAAGGGGAGACAAAGTCTTCTTTTTCTTATGATTCTACTTTTCATTAGATTCCCCACCCCTCTTTTGGTGCTTTCGTCTTTGTGAATGATGATGATATTCTTACATTTATAGAAAAGGTTGGAATGTTAAAAGAACATAAAGGGGAACACAGTTAATTGGTACACTCTCTAATTGATTATATTTGAGTTCTAGCTTAGAGATAGTCCTTAGGCTAGACAAAAGTTTAGGGGGAGCCTAGAGAGAGGGCTTTTTTTAATAATCAATATATTAGAAGGGACGTCTTTTTGTTAAGTGTAAACGTAAGTTCTTTCTCTTCTCTTATATTCTCTCTTTTTAAAGTCATGATTAGTCAACAAGATTTTGCTGGGTATGGTCTTTCCTTTGTCCAAAGGTGTTGGTTAAAGCCCATCTCATGACAAGGCCTTTTTAGTCATATCTGTTGGTATTATTGTTATGGTTTAGGCTACTCTTAATCTTTCATGAATTAGTTAAGTTTCTCCATGTGGTCTAACTTACATCACACAAGGAAGTTAGATTATCATATTTTCTTTTAAGAAAGAACTTTAGGCTCTTCCTAGGAACTATATGTTTTTGCAACCTACCCTCTAGACATCTTTCAATACCTTTTATTGATTATTTAGTTAATGGAGCCCCAGTCGATATGTGCATAAGAGGAAAACACAAAGATTTAGTAACTCATGCATACCTTGCTTTCCTTATGTCATAGGTTGGATGGAGACATGTCAGGAGAACCAATTTTAGAAAAAGATGACAATACTCAAGGAAGGGGCTTTGAAATGCCCTAAGGCTAAGTTTTTCTAAGATGAGATGAGGTGGACATTCATAATATAAATTATAGTTAAAAGTATAAGATTAAGCCTTCCTTTCACTCGAGCTATCGCTTCGACTAAAAAAGAAGTGGATTTTGAGAGGATTTTTTATGCTATCGAACCTGCCATTGAAAACATTTTTCAATTTCTTAATATGTGAACCACTTACTGAGAATAATCCATCCAAGGGCATGGTTAAAATGTTTGTTTTCCTTATTTTGGGAAAGAAAATTATCTATAGTACTAATCAATCTTGAATAGTAATACCTATTTGTCTTTTACGCTTATTCCAATTGTTAGATTATAAACTGCTTGAAAGCCTTTTCCTCTTTCTGACCTTTTTATTAAAGCTAAAACTCTTAACTTTGACTTTTAATGAAGGCTAGTAATGATCTTGTACCATTCTTTTCTTGTTTTGAGGGCTTATAGAACAAGCTAGAGAGAAAAGGTTGGTTATAGCAAGAAGGAGAAGAAGAGAGTGAAAGAATAAATGGAGTGAGTGATGTTATGTTGTGGTCTGAATTTGTCTTTCAAAAATTTATCTTTGCTTTGAGTCGAATCCACAAAGGCATTAAATGGTTGGGGCATGTACTTTACACTTTTCCTTTCTTTGACATATAAGGGAGGATGCTCGCGCATATGTATAAAAGGTTTAGTGTTAGATAAACTCAAAATAGAGATCTACTCATCTAAAAAGGTTTATATCTCTTTATCATATCATAAGACAAAAAAAAGAGATTTATTAAACCATTTATTTATTGAGGAATAAAAGCTTTGATTTGCTTTATAATAAGTAAAATGCATCTCATGCCATAGTTCTTGTTTGCGTATCTGTAGTTGGTCTTATATTAATTATTGCTGTAAGTGCTTAAGAATGAGTACAAGTAGGAGCTATGACCTTAGCAATTAAATTAGAGTAAGTTATTCTTCAATAAGCTCTTAGCCTTAAGGTTTGGATTGCAGCAGGTATAATAGTCAGTGAAAGGACAACTTCCCTATCCCTTTCATCAGATCCAATTGAATTAGTAACTGATGCTAAAAAGGGAGCTAAGAATCCCTAACCAGTGTTTGAAAATATATAAAATCAATTATAATGAATCTAACTTAAAAAATGGAATTTCTTTTTCATTGACATTTGTTTGTTTTAAAGAATACCCCTAGTAGTAGTGGTAGGCATGTGCCTAGGGCTAGTGTTGGTGGTGAAGTTAGTTAAGAAAATATAAGATGACGTCAAAATCTCTCTATGTGAATGTGGTTCCAAGCCTACAGGGAAGATGAAGATAGTAGCCCTTTCAAAGGATGAGCCACTATACCAATAAAGAGTATACTACAATGTAAGAGCAATTACAGAAGATGGACATATCAGGTCTAACAGGCAAATGAAAAGCATCTTTACTTATACCTATTGCCCTTTTTACTTATAGAAGACTCAATCGAAGAGGCCTTCTTCTTACCAAGTGAAGATTTACATCTAAGTAACTCCTAATAAAAAAAAAGGAGAGTTATTGCAATTGTTCTTTAAGTCTTGAGTTAGTAAGAAGATGGGATTACAACTTTTATGAAAATTAAATAAAAGCAATAGAAAGAAGCACATCAAACACCTGGAATTTATTGAAGTAGCTTTGAAGTCTTGATCTTTCCACTTGGAATGAAAGAGAAGATCTTCTTTTTAAAGTGATAGGTGAATATAAAAAAGAAGGCAACCTAGCTCAAAAAAACTTTTTTTTTTAATCTATATTTCTCTTGGTTTAGACTTATTTATATCACTACTGGAAATCAAGCTTGCTTATCGATGAGAAAGGACAGAGTTTCATTCCCTACCTAGTGATAAGATAAAGACAACCTTATGGATAAGTACGAGTTGTTTTATGCATCACCTACGACCCTTGGAAGGCTTTTTTTCTTTAGCTTTAACCTCCTTAAACTAGCTATAAGATTAGATAAAACTCTTCTCGATTAGGATATTTATCGAAGGAGAACAATAAGTTGATAAGTAATGATGGAGTTAGGATCCCACCTAGAAGGGAACAAGGGCAAAAACTGCTCTACTACTACTGCTTAAGATCTTATTTCATAAACTAATAGCTCTATGTCTTGAGGTAGGAATCCTATCAAATGCTACTAAATTAAGAAGCCAATCAAGTTTATAAGTAGAGATAAAAGCTAGCCTTTACTAGCTACTTCTTTGATGCCTCCCATAATGACCATCCTTCTTCCTTACTTAGTGTCAGCATATATAAAGTAGTAGACCCTGACTCCTTTTAGCTTTTTATGGTATGGCTCAACCAACTTTTAGTAGTTGTTCTCTCCTTCCTTTTCCTTATTCTTTATCCTTAAAGAATTAGTTATATAAATATTAGGAGTAGGAGCATTCATTAATAGAGTTACATTAGCTTCAATTGACCTTCTTGTTATGGGAAGGCTTGAAAAAACTTTGATTCTAATAAGCTCGTACCACTCTTAAAGGTAGTTAGGAATAAAAGGAATAATTGCTCAAAGTTAAGATCAGTTGTTATTAGACTTCTTTCCTTGGTGAGAAGGGTTAGCAGGGAAAGTAATATTATTGATTAAAGTAAAAGACTAGGGGTCTAGCACTTTTGTTTTGTAGGAATATATGTCTTTTAATATGGATATCAATGACTAAAGTCTCTTCCTATGGACTACGCTAAAACTTGAAAGAAAAAGAAAGAGAGTAAGATCCAACAGTGAATTAAAGACATTATCTCACAGATGAAATAAAAGAGGTTACTTATTTAAGTCAAGCAATCATAAAGATTGAGAAGAGTTTATAGTGAAAATTATCCTTCTACAGGCCTTTTAAAAGTGGAACCAAAGAAAGTAGTGAGTGAATTCAAACCTGACTCAAGGCCTAGTAGATATATTCCTACTACCTTAATTACTTCCTGAGGGAGGTTGAGTTGAAAAAGTTGTGACGGAACAAGTTATTATAAAATTAATAGCTATTGAACCCATATCTATTAGAAGAAGGACTACTGGTGGTGGTTCATAGTTTATACTAAACCCAGTCAATGGGAAGATGACTAGTTTTAGCTTTTCAAGTATGAATCAAGACTTAGATTTGATATTGGTTAGGTATGGCATTCGATTAGGAAGGAGATGAGCTTTCTTTTCTAGTCATGGTAGCCCTCTTATACTACTCTTATTGATGCTATTAAGAAAGAACTTGGCATAGATTGATTCCTTCTCAAATCCATTCATTCAACCTTCATCTTCTTTATCTACTTTAATTGTTTTGAATCTACTTACATCTCTAAGAGAATCTCACTTGTAGATACTTTCTTAAGACTAAAGATAGACTAAAGTGTTACTGATAGAAGGAAGGTTGACTCTACTAGGCTAGTTGACTTGCTTGCTACTTCGACTAGAAGACAAAAATAAAGTAAGATTAAATTAAGCAATCTTCATGGATCGTATAGCTCCTTAAGAGATTGGTAGGGTTTTCATAAGACTTTAGATCAAATAGGCCATAAAAATTGACTCATAATGGAGGCTAGTTTACAATTTTTGTAGGACGGTCTTCATAGAGGGATGAACAATTGAAGGGCGAGTGTTCAGTTTTAAGTACTTTATGAAAAGAATAAACAAGATTGAACGCGTTAGATTTTCCCATCTACTTAGTTAATGACAGAAAGAAGAGCATGAAGTAGCTCTATTTAAAGGAAGGGAATTGTGTTATTTATAGTCTCTTATTCACTATACTTTAAGAAAAGAAGAATAAACGTTTCTCATTCCATACATTTGAATCTTTCAATAAAGCCAAAACCTTCTCTCCTTTCAGATAATGCTTTCTTAACTTAAGTCAATTAGCTTCCTTACCTTACCTTAGTGAACTATAAGGGAAGAAGAGTCTCATAATCTATTTGTTGAATTCATTCCTTGTGCCTAATCGTCTGGTGCTATAACTAAAAGGATGGTTAGTCAAAGAATTGGTTAATATCTTCCCTAAGGTCACTAAAGACATCTGCTAATTTGCTGTGAATCTACTTTAATTTAGTTTAGGCTTGAAATGAAGATCCTCTCATGGTAATATTATAGATTTAAATAGTTCAATCTTCCTTCTATATTGAAAGTTTAGTCTTAACTTAAGTTAAATAGTAAGAGGCTTTCATTCATAATTAATTTTATGCTTTGTTTTTTCTTTCTTGACAAACATCTCTTTATCAACCAATCCTCTACTCATACTCAAGCAAACTTCCTTACATTCGCCTACTCGATGTATGAAGACAACTAACCAATTACCACTTTACACTGAAACTAAGAATGCCCATTTTAAATTTAAAATAAAAGGCTTAAAGCCAGGCCGGAAGTCTGACAAAGCCCATACTAATAAAAGGTTTTTTAACTGGAATTCCCACCCACATCAGGAACCCATACACTTAAAACTCATTAAGTCCAGGAAAGAGCTTAGCTGAAAGGTTATAACTTGTTCTCTAAGGTATAAATAGTATGGGCATTGCCATTAGAATTCTCATCAAGAAAATCATGATAGCAATAATTTCATTATTTTTACTTACTCGGACAATAAGCCTAGGAGTAACCTCTTTCGACATCGAGGTTACTTCACTATTAATTACCTTTCTCTCCATACTTTATTTTGCGTTTAAAGAACCAGACAATGAAAGAACTTTTTCAAAGGTGGATAAATAACATGCCTCTTACCAAAAACTCAAAGAAGAGCAAAGCAAATAGCCTTATAGATTTTTGTATGAACTTGAAGGAATTCACTCTTTTAATGAAGGTTAACTTTTTTTTCCCAATCCAATATGTTTAACCCTTAATGGGATTGATTTGAGGATTGGGTTTGAACCAATTTAGAAGAGATCAGTTTACCTGTAATGTTACCTTCACTTAGGTGAAAAAAGGAATAGTCGTTCTCTCCTGAGCTAGTTTCACTAAGACGAAGGTGGGCTATATGATGGATTAAAGAGCTTATTTATCTTTCAAGGCATGCATCCTATCTAAAGAGGGGTATGTGTGTGCTTTAAGCCCAGTTTAGCTAGTTAAACCATAAAAAGATAGATTAGTTGCTCCCAAAGCTATGGACTCATGTCTAAATTGATTAGATCACATAACTATCAAATAGCTATCAAGTTTCTCACTAAAGGTGTTCATCAATACGTATTCTTCCTGGATGTTCCAAATTAGTTGAACCTAAATAGTGAGTTAGAAGGACCATTATCAATTAATTCTGAATCCCTTTTAGGAGATTCCTTATTTAAGAAGCTTAAGAATAGGGTGATCAAATCATTCCAATGAGAAAAGCAATGCTCAAATAGAGCAAGACAACTTTATTGTAAATTTTCCTCAAAGCTTAAGACTACTTCATCCTCAAAACCACAAGAAGCCTTTGAAACCATAAGTCTTTCCTTCATTGACTTCTATTTGGCCCCAATGAGTGCCTTACAATGTGTGTGTGTGTGTATGCAAAGAAATATGGAGTAATATTGTCACCTATTAAGATGTGTATGGCTAAAGATGAGATAGAATTTCTTGGGATGTTATTCAAAGAGTACAAACCAAGGCCACATATTAGAGTCGAATTATTAAAATTTCTTGTTAAGGATCTCACTCATAAGTAGGTACAATAATTTATAAAATTGTAAATTATTTGAGAGACTTTGTCTATCACTTCACCAAAAAAGCAAATGTACTAAGACAGAAGCTAAAGAAGGATCCCCCACAATGGTCAGAAAGTGAGACAACAAGTGTAAAGATCCATCAAATAAAGATATAAAATTTGTCACCTTTTCATATTTCTTTTACAGGAAAAATGATATTACAGACAGATATAAGTGATCATTATTGGGGTGCAATTCTCCTAAAAGAAAAAGACAATCAAATGAGAATCTATGTACATGTTAGTGCAAAGTTCAAAGAGTCGGAGCTCCATTATTATTCAACTTTTAAGAAAATTTTGATCGTGAAAAATGGAATTAAAAAATTTGAATTCCATCTTATTAGACATAATTTCACAGTCTTTATAGACCATTCCTCTTTCACAAGATGCTTGAATTCAAAGGAAAAATGTGCCACATCCTTAATTACTTCATTGGAAAGACTGGTTCAGTAAGTATACCTTTGAGGTTAAACATATAAAAGGAGATAAGAATTTGATACCTGATTTCCTGTCAGGGCCTCAAACAATCTCCCTCATTCACAAATATCAAACTATTACGTTTCTCTATATGGCCTCTTCAACATTATCTTCCTCATTACCTCAACCATACCTAAAACATGGAGAACCTCCATAAGTCCAATTTCTTACCAGTTACACTCAACTTGCCAAGCTAGCAAAAAATAAGTTCTTTACTACTAGTCCCTATTGGTAAAACAATATGGTCTAGTGTTTGTAAGTATTATATGATTTCATCCTGAATATCCATTTGTAAAAATGTATTCATTTCTAGACTTCTTAATAAGAAATGATGGTTGACTAAAAGTGTTCTTTAATTTTCTATGGTACTTCAATCACCTTTATACCATAGTAGTAAAAGTTCGTCCTCATTATTTATGGTCTTTCTTGACAAAGCTGAAAGAAAAACCAAGAAGAACCCTCACATGGTAACCTTCCTTAAATGGTTCCAATCTTTCGATTGTTGGATTTCCTCTTGTCATGATAAGTATAAGTATTGTGAGCCATAGATAGCTAAACAAAAGAGTAATTTATACTCTTTATCGACCTTACCTAGTTAGAACTACAGGAATAGGAACAAGACCTATGGCATGTCTCTATTTTTATGGAGAAAATCAATACTCACTATGTGATGCTCTAAACCACCATGAACACTTCCTTGAATTCTAAAGATTCATGTGTGGACAAAATAAAGTAGTCCCCGAAGAAATATGGTCGTCCTTGGCAGAAGATGCTCATTGAAATTTTCTTCCATTTGGATATCATAAAAATCTAATGGTAGACAAAAGAAAGTGGCTTGAAGCACCCATGCCACAATGTCTCTAAAATGATTTGACATAAAAAAAAATTATATTTCTAATCCAGATTCCCAGGACTTAAATGAGGTGTATGACTACTTTATGAGATATGAAGCACTAAAACCCATATAAAAAGATTCCATCCATAGTGATGACTCAGAATATCACTACATGAATATGTCCTCATCGCATGACCCTATTTACAAGTGAAAGACAGTTGTATTATGCATATGTAAAATAAGGTGTTCACTTTATTGAGTACTTTTTACTTTTCTGAGTGTGTTATAGCTATAAGATAAGAAAGAATCTTATCATTGGTTTAAGTGTGTCTTTACTCCATCTATATAAGGAGCTTTAGTTTGTATTATAAGGCAAAAAATGCTTTCTAAAAGACACTGCCTAGTATCAACAAACATAATGCTCTAAATATTCTCTTGCACAAGGTTTTTCATATGTCACTATTTTCTTCTTCGATCCTTAGTTTTTTTGTTCTATTCCCAGTTTTTCATGTATAGAGTACGAAGAGGATAGGTACCTTATTAAAGGTATGTGTTGAGAGGTTGTTATTATTAGCACTAGTCATAATTGAATTCCATGTGTGTGCCTAATTGGTATCAAAGCCTAATGTTCATTCATTTTAAGAATGAGAATTAGTTGATATAGGTTAACTAAAGGCATCCTTATTTATCATAACCCCTCCTAAAACATCTACTTCCTCTTCACAAACCACTTCTACCATTCCCTTAACAGTTACTCTTTCATCTACTCCTACCTTAAAAAGATCATCTTCTAGTAAGATAGATTATCTTTATGAGTTAAGTTATATCCCTGATTCTTAAAAATTTCAAGACACAAATATTTCTTTCCTAACCCTTATGATGCTTTCTCCAAACAAAAAGATCATAAACTCGTTCCATTAAAACCCTAATTAAATAACCAAATAAAGCCATCAAAGAATATGTTCAATCCTCAAGCTTTGGTTAATGTTCCATTCAAGCTGTAAAAGAAGAACAATTCATCTATTTAGAGATCCCTTTAGAATTTTAGCATCAATGGATTTCATAAGGTTATACCCATATTCATTTTTGTGTAATTAGCCTAGTTGTTACTTGTCATGGTAGAAAAGGTCTACCTATTTTTGCCAAAATTGTTTTACTAAACATAAGATATATGGAATACCAACATGCGGTTGTAGGAATTGTGGAAACCTCACTTAATGTTAGATCTATCCTGTTAGCATTCTACCCAAACTTCATTCTAGCCTTGAGGGATCCTCATGTACTTTCTATCTTGAGGGTACAAATACAGTTCACTGGAGCTCCTCAAGTTGCCACTACTACCACGACAACACTTCACTACTAGATGATTTATAGAATCCAAAATCATATGTTAGATGTTTCTCTTCCTTATGAAAATGATGTTTTACTCATAGTTGAATTCATTCAAAATGCTCCCACTTGTGTTCATGTTCCTAAACAAATTTCTAGGAAATAGCTTCTTTAGCTTTTGCCAAAAAAATAGGTAACAAGTTATGAAAAGTTTCATAAGAATTCTCAACTAGTTTAGTCCATAAAATCGATATTCTTCAGAAGGCCCAATGGAACTGTGGAAACAAAGTTTTAAAAGTCTTCCTCACTTTCATTCTCTATGTCCTTGGTCTTTTCTTCTTAATTTATGATGTGTCCTTATGAACATAAAGATAATGTTGTTGTCCCTAGGCACTAAGAAGGGGGGTTGAATTGGTGTATAAAAATTTAAAATAAAGATGAAGAGAAGAAGAAAGAATAGTAAGGACAAAAAGAATTTTATAGTGGTTCGGGCAAAACAATCCCTACGTCCACTCCCCAATCACTCAATTGGGTATTTTACTAAGTCAATGGTGTTTTCAAGCTCACGCCCAACTTCCTACAACTTGTGTTTTAATGGCTAACACACAACCTTACAATAAAGTGTTTTCTAGGCTAACACAAAACCTTACTCAAGTGTTTTAGCAGGCTAACACTAAAACCTTTGTTAGAGTGTTTTGGTAGGCTAACACAAAACCTTACAATCTGGTGTTTATTGCTCACACCTAACAAATGTAAAGAAGATGAAGAAAATGAGTAGCAAAGACTTAAGAGCTTTCAATGCTTGTAATAAATTTGTTAGCAACCT
>CATIWR010083992.1:0-12509 GCA_949677035.1 Omphalea diandra | reverse complement strand
AAAAAATAAATTTATAGATTGGTTTATATTTTTTAAATATTAAAATGTAACAAAAATATTTTTAAATATATTTTTTAAATTTTGAAATATTAACCGGAAATTGTCGAGTGAAAATGAGAACAAATTAAGCAACTTTGGTTCGATTCGGGTTGTTTCAATTAAATTACATATATTTTAAATTTAATTCGATTCAAATGAGTTTGATTTATTAATTACTTTAATTAATTCAATTTTTTCTGTTTTCTATATAAAAAACCGAACCAAAAACCTAAAACCAAATTTTTTAAAAAGTATAACTGAATAAGCCAATTTTATTAAGGGATCAAACCGAACCGAACCAGCTCAGTTCGGTTTTTGCTCAGATTCTATAATTTTTTACACTGTCCAGGGGTAGAATGGTAATTTTTGCAAAATCCCCTCTTCCTTCAATATTTTCTCTCCATTTTGGAGAGAAAATGGAGGGGAAAAAATTTGAGTTATTTTCCTTCCCCCTCCTATTTTCCTCCTCCTCCTAATCAAGGTAAAATAACTTTCCTCTCTTATTTTCCTCTCCCCCTTATTTTACCCCCTCCCAATCACAAGCTTAAGGTAACACATGTATCCATAAGAAGACTCAATAATTTCTATAATAGGAAATAAAATAATACAAAATATATTAATATTAATAGATCTATATTTAAAAGGATATAGATTAATGAGATATGATTTTTAAATTTTTGATTTCAACCAAATCTAAATTTATTTGAAAAATAAAAATAAACTAAAAAACAAAATAAACATAAAAAGGCCACTATCAATTAAGAATAATTGATAGTGGTCTAAACTGATTAAAAAAAAGATGAGGGAAAAGGAGAAAAGGAATGGAGCTAAAACTATAATTTTTTTTAATTGACTGTAAAGTCCAATAAATTGTATCCTTTATAAATAAGAGTGTAAAATATAAGGAATTCTATTTCTTGTTATAAAATTTAAAAGTTTGACTTAAGTAAAGTTGAATAACAAATTTTTTAGTAAGAATTTCAAATCTTCCATTGGTGGAATATGCTTTAGAAAATTGCATATATTAGGGCTTCAAACATTCACATGAATGAGTCTGAAATGACTGCTAAAATCAAGCAAATTGCCCCTACTCTTTACCGTACTAGAAAAATGACAATGACATGAATAACTTCTCGTATCATTCATTATTGAAATATAATTACTAATATCATTATTATATTTGAAAATACTTAGGTCTCAAGCTGAAATTTTATCTTTTCCGTTTTCAAAAAAACTTATAGTTTTTGTTTTAGCATAATAATTTGCAAAAATTACGGAACACTTACCATTTTTTTGGGAAAACGATAAGTGGAGAGAGAAAGTGAAGGGAAGATTAAAAATGAAGAGAGTGATTTTGTTATTTCTACTTTCTTATTTGAAAAAGGGAGAAGTATAAAGGGAAGAAAATGAAGAGAATGAAATTATATATATATATATATATATATAATTGAATTATAAATTTATCCTATAAATTTAAAAATCTTAACAAATAAATTGAGGATATATATAAGTAATTTTATTAAAATAACTCTCTCTTTTACTTTATTTTCACCTCATTTTTGGGGGAATTAAACTTAACAGACCTAGGTGATTGATTTTGACCTCGTTTTCTCTTCCTTCTCTTACTCTATCTCTCATAAACTGTAAAATGAACCGAGATAACTTATAAATTACTCAAAATTGACTAAAAAAATATTCAAAATCGACTTGAAATTAATCAAGCCGGGGGGCTTAAACTTGTGCTACTCAAATAATCGAATGAGCTAAATTTGAATATCAAAATATTTGACTTGAGAAGCTTGCGAACTTAATCGAATTTAGATATATTTACAATATTACTAATCGAGTTTAATTAAACTTCTTCGAATCAAAATTTCAATTTATAAGATTTATAAAAAAATTATATAAATAAATGAGTATAATTGAGTCAAATTCAAGTATTTGAGTACTTGATTTAACTCAAGCTCGAGTTTAAAAATTGAAATTTAATTGACCTTGAACTCGAGTTTTGAATTTTCAAATCGAACTCGAGCCTAACAGAATTCGATTCGACTCGACGTGATTACACTTTTAATCTCATCAAACATTAGAATTGGGTTTTTTTCCCCCCTTTACTTGACTCCCCTCTCATTTTCTTTCTTTCCCAAATAAAGGGTTTGTGGCTAAAATTTCATGCCTTAAGGAGAGAGGATTCAGCTCGGGTCCCTCCTCAAGTGTTACAGTAGATTATTTCTCACATGGTCCTTAAGATTAAAATAAAATAAAATTTTGCAAGTTTTATCACTAGAATGTACTTCGATTTATCAATTTAAAATAAAATAATTTTATAAATAATGGAAAACTTCAAATAGAATTTAAACTAATGCTATTTCTAATCCATTTCTGACTTTGTGAATAACTGCTGTGACCTGCGAGTAACTGAGGTTGGCGGCCAGTCGGCAGTAGCCCGTCCTAAAAATTAAATCAAGTAGCTCCACCAGCTCAATCACTCACGGTTTGTAGTCATCTACCTCCAGACTTGAGGTAATTGTCGTTTCCGTTCACCTAATTAGTTCGCTTCATTGTTTCTTACGTGTTCAACCAACTAGTAGTTTACCAAAGTCAAATGATACTCACTTTTAGTTTTTTTTTTTTTTTTTGTTAAAAGAAAATTGTCACAAACTAATCCCGATCAAATCAGCCCATTTTTTTATTTTCATTTCTTAGTTTAGGGTTTTAATTTCTTTGTTGATTTTTTTTAGTACAGTTATCGGCCATGGCTGTTGACCAAGATATGATGCTAAAGAAGAAAAAAGAACCAACTGAAAATGAGAAGAGGTTTTTATGGTTATGTTTCCCTTTTGATTGTATTATTTAGTTAATTATCATAAATTTTATAGTTGAGAAATTGGGTTGCTTTAAATTTTTTTAATGCATTAATATGCTGTGGTAATCAGGAGGATGAAAATTGTCCCTGGGAGTTTGATGAAAGCTGAGATGAGACCCGGAGGGGGCGATGCTCGACCCTCAGATGGTGATCAGGTTACTTTTTTTGTTTTAAATGATTTTGCTACGGTTTAGTTGATTGTGAGTAGTTTTATATGTTAATAATTTATTAATTGTAAGCATTTTTGGTTAATGAAGTGATTTAGTGTTCTGGGGATTAATGTTTTGCAGGTCATTTACCATTGTACTATCAGGACATTGGATGGAGTTATTGTAGATTCCACTAGGTTTGAATTTGGAGGTGGGTTTGAATGCATTGCTGAAAGTAGCTTATGGATGGTTCATAAATGAGCTACAATGTAGAAAAATTTGTTTATTTATTAAATTTTATTTCTGGACTATATTGAGATTTCTTAATTCCTATGGTTAAGTGTTGGTAAAGATGATTTTTAATGATAAATTATGTTATGTTTTTATGATTTCTTGGATTAAATGAACCTATCCTTTGGCATGACAGGCAAGGGCATTCCAATAATATCCTTTCATTTGCATTTTATTCAATTTTTTATGTAATAATGATTTCTTTAACTTGAGAATCTAAATCTATTTAATGGGGAGAAACTTTTATTCATTTAATATTTTATATTTATAGATGTTGCTGTAGACATTATAATTTATTTGTCTTTGTTTTCATAATTAAATTAGGTACCTGAGGGTCTTGAGCTGGGGATAGGATCAATGACACGAGAAGAGAAGGCAGTGATATATATTACCAATCAGTATTTAACTGAGTCTCCTCTCATGTCTGTGGAAGAAGGTTTTGACGAAGTTCACTTTGAAGTGGAGCTTGTCCATTTTACTCAGGTGTGCTAAGTTCTCCGTAATTGATATCTTAGTTTGATTTTTATTTGTGTGCTAATTTGTATATTGTCATCATTAATGGAACTATAAATTGCTAATCGTTAATTCAATTTACTGAGATTTTAATTTCTGTGCAATTGTAATGCATGGTTCTAATTTTCTTTCTCCTTTGTATTGCAATACTTATTTATTAGATTGTTTACTGTGGTTAGCTTCACATCTAGTCATGAAAAAATAAAAGAAACACCTGCTAACTCATGATTATCAGCCTCATTCTGTACGGTTAGTTGGGAGCTTTAATGTAGTAGATGAGAAACCAAGTAATTATCATGGATGTTATCGTAGATTCATTTTATGAGGAGTTCTGAAGTTTAATATATGCTGCGAATAGTACTGATGAACAGTATCTGTGAACAGTAGTAATGAGCAGTGCATGTGAATACTATTAGCAATTTAGGAATAGTAGAACTAGGCTTCACACCAAACTTGGGAGTCACACCCAAGGTTCCAAAGGAGTCAAACCTAAGAAGAAATTTGGGTTGCATAGTTGATGAGCGACAATTTGCAGGAAAACTTTATTGATTTAAAATTCATTATAAGCCTATAGGCATACGATAATCCCAAACATATAAGATTTTAGACTGGTCATAATCCTTTGAAGATTGGAACTTACGAAGAACACAAAGACTAATAATATCCTTAGTCAACAAGATTTAGAATAAGAATGAACAATAAGGTTAAAGATTCCTGAAGACACTTGGATAACTCATTCTAGAAAAAAAAAAAAAAATACCCCTATTTCGAATAAAATAAGATTCCTGCATAGTGAGGCGAAAACTATGCTGTTCTGGTAGAGTACCCACCAGCCTCTTCATCATCCAACATGTACCAAGTGCTTAACCATTAGAACTAGGTTTGGCATGGGTAAACATGTTAGCGTTGTGCTTGATCAAAGATGTTTATGATAACCAGCGGAAATGGTTCCGTTTTTCTGGAGTAATAACTTCGTTATATTATGAGCAGTCTTTGGATCTTAACATATATGTCATTTGAAATAGTATTTATGAAAGCAATTTCTTTTGCGACTGATTTATTGCCAAATTCTGAACAAATACTGTTTAGATTTTATGTGGCACATGTGTTTTCTTTATTTGTTTTGTGACAAATGCATTTACTTCGATCTTGAATGGCGGAATTCGTAATGGTGTGATTCAACTCTCTAGCTTAGTGTTAACAGGTGTGGGATATGCTCGGAGATGGACGCCTGATAAAGCGTCAGCTCTGTGACGGAAGAGGTGTGTGTGGCAGATTTTATTTGTTCTTCACTAGAAATCACAGGCTCTTGCACCCCTGCATGTCTCCATGTATATGTTTGATGCTTTTTATGTCATTTTCCCAGGAATTATCATCTTGTATCTTTACATATGAATACCATAATATTGATGCTTGGAAAGATTCACATATTTGTACTTTATCTTCAAGAAATCACCAATGATAACTTCTCAATTAATTCCTCTCTGTTAGTCTCTTCCTTTCCCCGGTTTAATTGTTAGGCTTAATGCTATAAATATTGAGCCTTGTAAATTCAAGGAAAAGATAAACTTTTTCTTCTTATATCTTTTTCAATGTAGTAGCTCCTCTTGCATGTCTGTGCCCCTTTCTTGTGAAATTATGGTTCTAAAGTATCTATAATCATCAGTAATGAAGGGGTTCCTTAAATTTAAGCCAGCAAAACTTTAGCTATATCAGTTCCTCACATGTCCAATAAATTTCTCTTCTGCATCTTTCTTCTGGCAGTAGGCTGTAGTCTACTATTTTTTTTCCTCTTAAGGGGATGGTTTAGTATATTCTTGGTCCAACATTAATGACATTTATTGGACAAGAGGGATAATTATATCTGTTGCTTTTCTTTTAAAGTCAGAATAACAGTTGAAGGAGTGTGGGTCAGCTGATGATTTTTTGGGGTATTCTGCCCACACTCTGGGGCCAAATGATACTCTTGTTTAAGACCTACCTGACTTCCTATGTATATGACAATGCCTTTAAGTTATGTGCCGTAATATTGATAGCAGTCCTTTTTTTGGTTACCCAACTACATAAGTTGTATCAAATGCTAACTATGAATATTCTGATTGAAGATGCTATATTATTAACCTGCTCACCTGTAGGTATTAGCATCACTTGAAAAATCAGGGCAAAGATTATTGGTAGTTTTGTATACTTCTATAATATGTGGAAATATCAAGGGTTATGCTTGCAATTAGACAAGGATGATACTGATATCCATTTGATTTGCCAAATCGAATTCAGCAGCTCATCGTGTTTCTATGTGTTTTTTTGGGTCAATTTGCTCTAGCCTGTGGCACATATGCCTATGCATTGGTCACATCTTTACATTCAACTTCCTTTTTCTATTTTTTGCCTCCTTTTTTTTAAAAAAAATTCCTTTCTCAAGTAGCTATACATTTATATACATGATAATTGCATGGCTTTAATAAAAACTAATATTACATTCCATATGGTACAATGTGTATCTGAATTGCTTGGGAAAAATTAGGTGAGTTTCCCATGGATTACCCTCTTCAAGACAGTCTACTACAGGTACACTATAAGGGTATGCTTCTTAATGAGGAAAAGAAGGTCTTCTATGATACAAGAGTTGACAATGATGGTCAGCCTCTGGAGTTCAGTTCTGGAGAAGGGCTTGTGAGTAATTCCTCCGAATAAAGCATACAAGAGATTCTCGAGTAGTCTTATTCTTAATCTCAATTCACAAGTTTGTATACATAGTGATCATTGGCTGAACTTTGATGCTTAACTTCATTTGGTAGTTTGCTGCAAATCTGAAATCTTTAACTTTTATTTATGTTGCAGGTTCCTGAAGGATTTGAAATGTGTGTTCGATTAATGCTTCCTGGAGAGATAGCTCTTGTCACCTGCCCTCCTGATTATGCATATGACAAATTCCAGAGGTTGCTTTCTGAAACCTTATTTAACATATCCAGTTATATCACAAAAAAAATAGTAGCACATTGATTAAACTTGCTGCTTTAACTATCATTTCCTGAAACAATTTTTTTGATCCCCACATATGGTTAGGCCAGCCAATGTTCCTGAAGGTGCTCATATTCAATGGGAGATTGAGCTACTTGGTTTTGAGATGCCAAAGGTAAGCAGCTAAAATTTCTTAGAAGTTTAATTTTAGGGCTGTTTAATTTGTTTTTATGTATATGGTGCCCCCCCCCCTTTTTTTTTCTGAACACTATTGTTAGTGGCTTGTCAGTGAAGTCAGGTTTTGATTCCATATTGGTTTTCCCATTTGGCATTTATTTAGTCTTTCCCTAGCTTTGAAGGAGAATGGACTTTGGTTTCTACTTGATGCAGCTTGAATAGCAGGAAATGCATATTAGGAATCTGTTATTGAAGTTTTTGGTATTTCCTCTATGTACATACAGAAAATTTCACATGAATCCTTGTTGCAGGATTGGACTGGTTTAGATTTTCCAACTATAATGGGTGAAGCAGAGAAGATTAGGATCACAGTATGTATTTATATTTATTAGTTCAGTGCTGTCTTTGGCCAATTGCACTATTGCTTCATCCTCGCATACATCATATACATGTTCTCCATGTCTGCATCTGTTGACTGTTACAAACTTTGAACATGGTGATGGTGTTATCCAGGTAAACAGGCTCTTCAAACAAGGAAAGTTTGAACTTGCCAAGGCAAAATATGGGAAGGTAATTTATTCACTTCTTTCTTTGCTTATATGTTTTTAGCTGTTTTAACTTATTTCCTGGGTTATATAAACATAAGCTTACAGTGCCTTCAACTAATAATAACTTAATATAGAGTGATCATTTGCTGGCACTATTTTGTGTCATAGCATCGCTTGGCTGTTAAAGTTACTATAATCAAGCTTCGTTCTCACTGTTTCAGTGAGCTGGCCTCAAAATAATGTGCTTTTTGTATTTTCTATGTGCTCTGCTATTTTTAATGTTTTCTAATATTCTTTTCCTTTTGTCATTATTGATTATTCAGAGTAAAATGGCTTTGTCATTTATCTGTTATTTAATTATGATGTCTTTTTTTCCCCATTGGATTTGTGGATCCTTATTTTTTGAGCTGTTAAATTTCTAAATTGTATGCATTCACCTTTCAAGTCCTTATATAATGCTTGCGACATGCTAAACAAGTACTTAGGGAATTTAATCATGTTAATCCACAAGATGATGAAGAGGGGAAGGTTTTTGTAGACACAAGGGTAAGTTTTGCCAGTCCTTTCTAATCAAATGAGCTGTTCTATGGTAATTATTTCAAAAATCTTTCCTTACATAACATTTATATTTTTCATGTTGGATCTTTGAAGAATTTGTTGAATTTGAACTTGGCTGCATGCCACCTGAAAATGGGAGAATGCAAGAAGTCCATTGAGTATTGCAATAAGGTAATCTAGTCCTTAGAGTATTTATTGACTTCCGCATAATTAATAATTTTATTTAAAATAAAATTATTAAAAAATAATAAAATAATTATTACAATATATTCAATTATAAATTTAGAGATGAAATATAGTATTCAATAACTTACATTCTAAAATTTAATAAAAATTCAAAAACAATATATTCCAATAGTAAAAATATCAATAAATTTATTCCAAAATCAAGAAAAATTAATTTAGTATTTAAAATTATTAGATATGCATAAATTATTTAGCATTTTTAAGAATATATAAATTTTAATGTTAATAAAAAATAATTTTATATACTTAATGGTTTAATTTTGATATTAAATGTTATAAAAAAAATGAAATTGATATATCAAAATTTGACATCTATATACATTTTTTCATTTATTGTGATAGTTATTTTAGAATAAAAAAATTATTTATTGTGATAAAATAGTTTTAATAACATCTTAATAACTAAACATATTGATAAAAGTGTTATTATACCAAAAGAATTTCCTCGTTATATATAGTTTTAGTTTTTTTTGCTAAAATTTTAATAAAATTATTTTTTTCACTAAATTTTGGCGTTTTTCTATTCTTATATATTGTGATAAGTTATTTTGTCATAGTAAATGATAATTTATTATGACAAAATAATTTTATACTAATTTATAGATTAATTGAATATGGTGATAAAAGTATTATTATGAAAAAATTAGTTTCTCATTATTTATAACTTCATAGGCGCCAAAAATTCGGTACTTCAATTTGGTGATAAAATATTATGACGAAAATTTTTTTGTCATTATATTTCTTTTATGTTCATTTATTGTGATAAAAAATATTTATCATATTTTCATTTTATCACAAATTAATCAATTTTCACAAGAATTATAATCAAATATAATTTTGTCATGATAAAACCATATATTGTGATAATATTAATTTCATCACAAAATTTTTTGTCATAATAAGCAAAATTTTTTGTAGTGATTGGTTTGGTTGAATTAAGTTAATTGAAATAATAATCATATTTAATTGAATAAAATTGATATTTATTGACTATAATAAAATTTAGACCATAATTCCATGACTATTGGGATAAATAATCCCCATATGGTTGGTATTCTTGACTTGTTTAATAAAACTTGATAAATTTCGGTAATATTGACTTGTTCGGTGAAAATTTATTGATAAAATTTTGATTAATTATTTATGTAATTTTTGAATTATTTTTGTTAGATTTGTAAATTGACTTTTTTATGTCGTTTTTTCAATATTTATTTTCAAGGTTTAAGTAGATATTAGTGGAAAATGAAAATATGAGACGAAATAAAATGTATTTTTGACATTTAGAATGAATTTAATAGAAAAATTAACAAAATAGATTTTGTGTATTGAACCATCGTTAAACATATTTTATATGAAACTTAAATCAGACGAGTAACATACTTAATTATGATAAATATTTGGGAGTCTATGCTAACTGACCCTTTCCTTTTCTGTTTGCATTAAAAAAAAAAAAATCTTGGCTTTAAAATATCTGGAAGTCTATGGTAACATATTCATGTCTTTGGTAATCTTGGCTACTCTAGTGTTTTAGCCAACTACATATATAAACACCATTCCAGAGTCAAGAAGGAAGTACTGAGCATAGCAACCTTAATTTTCAAAAGCTATCAAGGTTTTAGAACTTAGAATAGATCACTAGACGATCAAATATGATGCAGGGAAAAGAATTTAAATTATTTTTTATAGTGCGTGGGGTGATTGGGTTGCTGGCAGGGCAGTCTAAAGCCTTTTCCATTTCTAAGAGGTTCCAAGTATCCATGAAAAATTGTTTGATTGATTGTGCGATAGATTGGAGTCCGTCTTGCCCACTCCGATGTCTTGCTAAGTGCCTCATCCACCCTCCACTACTTCCACCTTAACCTCCACCACCTCCATCTTCACTTCCACAGATCTGTAGTACCCCTTCTGAAAATAGCAATCCCCAACCCAAGTTTTGCACTGCTGACTGCTATTTCCCAGTGCTCCAATCTCATTTCCAAAGACAATTATCGTAAACTTCTCTTTCTATTATTCATACTTTTCTTTAATGAACTTTTTATGATTAAAATTGACTCGGTGTTATTTCCTCTTTTTTGGTCAGGTCAGAGTCAGGTGGAAGTTTGTGTGGATAATTGTTCACAATCATGCAACAAGAATTATGTGCCTACAAACTGAAGAATTTTTTTTGTTCGGGACGGTGGTCTTGAAATTCAAGATTAATTTCCTGCAATTACAGCACATGAAGTCTTAATTTCAATAAAATTCAATTAATAAATTATATGCGTATTGTGTGCGGTGACTTCTTCATCATATAAGCATTTTGATTTTCATTTTAGCAAATTAATGAATAATTATATGTTGGCTTGTCATCTAGAACAAGAGAGATTAAATTAGCAAGAAATAGCATAAAATGAGCTAGTTGTGTAGCTTGCTTGCAAGAACTGTCAATATTCCTTAATAAGAAAAATCAAAATGATATATATCCTTTATTTGAGAAAATATAAATGACCTAAATTAAATATCCACTCTAAATTTTCTCTCAAAAAAATCTAATTAATATAAATTATTTCTTTTGGGATTCATCAGAAATATTTACATAGATGAGTTTGTTAAGAATTAAATCTTTAATTTGCTAAAATATGAAATAGAAACTGGACTATTGAGATATTTATTCAATGGCAAAACTTGAATTCTATTTTTAATCATATTTATGAGTTTTACATTAAAATTTTTGCTGCCCTATTTTTTGCATAAAAATGACTATAAAAGTAAAACTTTTAAATTGATGGACATACCTTTATTTAGAGGTTAGTTTAGGTATTCTCTATGCTAACTAAATCTTAAAAAGATTTCATAAAAATAATAAAGAAATAAAACACGTGAACATAAAGCAGTTTAAAATATAAATTAATTAATGAAGAACAAACTCGAGTAATATTTATCTCATGTTTACACATGAATTACATAAAAAATGACAAATAAAATTAACAAAAAAATTAAATTAAGCAAATCGCAGTGTAACATTTGATTAATTATCCAACCATAAAAGTTAACACTATTTTTCAGTAAGCCAAAAATCAGACATGTGATTTTTTAATTTATTTTTAATAAAATAACAACACAAATATTTCCAATTTGTTTATCATTAAGGAAGCAAATATATAAAATAAATATATAATAATGTTTTCAAAAATAAAAAAGAAAGCTGACGTGAGGAGGCAAGTACACAACTTTTAGGTTGATTGAAAAATCAAAAGAAAGGTTATGTTTTCGTAGAAACACATCACCATTAACCGATGCTAATAATTTGATAGATCAATTATTTAAAATATTTATAACATAATATGTGATATGTTGTGAAAATGTTTTATATTTTTATTTATATATAATTTTAAATATTTTATTATTTATATATGATTTTAAATATTTTATTATTTATATATGACTTTTAAGATTCTAATACAAAAATTAATTTATTATTTATTGAACTTTTTATAAAACTTTCACATATAAAAAATTAAAATCTTGATTATTTAAATAATCAATAGATTTAATACGTAAATATTATTTTTATGAAATAGATATAAATTGATTTTAATACAATATAAAATGGTATATATTTCTTAAATTCTTTAATAAAATGTGATTTTATTATAATTTTTAATTCATATGCCAAAAATGGTCAACCTCTTTCAGCAACCTGCGAGCAAATCTAGATTCCTTCTTTATGCTAATCATGCCATTAATCTAGGCCATTTGTACCCAACTTCTGGGAAATTTCAGAAAAGGAGTTAATGGACCTTCCATGCCTAGCAAAAATTGTCAGATAGTCACTTCGAGGCCAAACAAGAATCCCCATATATTGTTCAAATTGTCAGATATTATGATCATTCCTGCCTTAAATTTCAAATATT
Source organism: Omphalea diandra (assembly GCA_949677035.1). NCBI lineage: Eukaryota > Viridiplantae > Streptophyta > Magnoliopsida > Malpighiales > Euphorbiaceae > Omphalea > Omphalea diandra. The sequence continues at coordinate 268 of CATIWR010083992.1, read as the reverse complement.
ATTTTAATAAAAAGGAGATTACGTTTCACAATTAAATATAGTACAACTTTTCCATCAAACTATTATATTTTTATATAAAATTCTAATAATTGATTTTTCCCCCCAGGTTTGGCAGACCGAAAACAATTGGAAACCTACCAGGCCTTGGAACAAGTTAGAGACTTTGTGGGTTCCTGCTATGAGAATTGCTAGGAGAAGAAAAGTCTATAATTCTGGAATCCAATAAGCGGTTGGTGTTCCCTTATATATATATATATATATATATATA
>CATIWR010083967.1:0-20786 GCA_949677035.1 Omphalea diandra | reverse complement strand
ACTTTCCCCAATTCTTCTTCTAGGGTTATGAAATCGTGGGTGAAAAATTCTGCTCTAACAGCAAAATCAACAGAATCAGCTCTTGTTCTCTTGGATTACAACTTCCATCCAAGAGCTCTACCTCAATTACTCCATAATTCTCACTAACCATACATGATTAACATGTCATGAGAGGTTAATTCTAGTTGAGAAGAAGATAAATTTACTTACCTACTGTCCCAAAATTAGAAAACCTTAGGCAACTCACTCTTCTCCCTCTCTTCTTCTTCTTCTTCTCTCTCTTTGTTTATGGTATAACCCACGGTTTACCACTCAATTCTGACCTAATTAGCAGATATAAACTTATTATAATAATATAAAATTATGGTGTTTCATTTCCATTGGTTGGAAGGTCACTTTTCCTCTTTTAGTCCCTCTTCTTCACTCCTTAAGCACTTCCATCCATCTCCTAATTCTAAGATGCTCCTTATACTTTTAATTAAAATCTAAAACACCATTATTTATGATACTATAACATGCACACGATATGAAATAATTTGTCATATAACTATGCAAACACTGCCTATATGTTCAAGCATCCCAAATGCAACAGTACAATTGTCATTATCGTGTTTTTACAATTCACATGTCTAAATGATTATTTATCCTATACATATGTTCATGTGAGATTTCATATCATTTGATACAATGCATATGCTCATATGTGATTTCATATCAATTGTACAATGAATATATTCATGTGATAATGCAAATGAATAGGGATAGAGATGTTATAGAAAATGTATGTAAGTTGATGATTAGTGTCAATGAATTCCAACATAACATCTCCTTTTTGGACATGATCTCTAAGAAAGTATGCCTAATATCTATGTGTTTACTTATAGAGTGTTGGATGGGATTCTTTGGAAGATTAATAGCACTTGTGTTATCACATTTGATAGGAATGTGATTAATTATTTTTCCAAAGTCCTTTAATTGTTGTTTCATCCATAGAACTTGGGTGCAACAACAACCAGTAGCCACATACTCGGCTTTTGTGGTAGACAAGGCAATCGATACTTGCTTCTTACTAAACCAAGAGACTAAACATTCTCTTATAAATTGACAAGTCCCAAAAGTGCTTTTTCTATCTAAGAGACTTCCTGCATAACCCGCATCCGAATACCTTACTAGGCTAAAGGAAGAGTTCCTACGATACCAAAGTCCTAAGTGAATAGTGTCATGCAAATATTTAAAAATCCTTTTAATAGCATTCAAATGAGACTCTCTAGGAGAGGATTGAAACTTAGCACACATGCAAACACTAAACATTATATCTGGCCTATAAGTAGTAAGATAGAGTAGAGATTTGATCATACCTCGATATCTCTTTTCATTTACCACTGTACCTGAATCATCCTTGTCTAGCTTGATGGTACTACTCATTAGAGTTTTTGCTACCTTGCATCCTTCCATGCCAAATTTCTTTAGAATTTCCTTTATGTATGGCTTGGTTGATGCAGATTCCTTCTTTGAGTTGCTTGATTTATAGACTAAGAAAGAATTTGAGTTCTCCCATCATGCTCATTTTAAATTCCTTAGTCATACACTTAGCAAAATCCTCACAAAGAGATTCATTAGTAGCACCAAAGATAATATCATCAATATAGATTTGGAAAATTAAAGTGTCATGATTATGTTTTTTCACAAATAGTGTGGTGTCAACCTTCCCTTTTTCAAAATCATTTTATAAGAGAAATAAAATAAGCCTTTCATACCAAGCTCTTGGAGCTTGTTTCAATCCATGCAAAGCTTTGTTTAATTTGAAAACATGGTTTGGAAAACAATGTGATTCAAAATTGGGAGGTTGTTCAACATAAACTTCCTCCTCTATAATGCCATTTAAAAATGCACTCTTAACATCCATTTGCAAAAGTCTAAAATTCATATGACATGTAAATGCTAAAAGAATCCTAATGGCCTCTAATCTTACTACGGGGGCAAAGGTTTCATCATAGTCTATGCCTTCTTCTTGGTTGTATCCTTTAGCAACTAATCTAGCTTTGTTTCTAGTGATGACACCTTCCTCATCTAACTTGTTCCTAAACACCCACTTACTACCTATAATTGGATGTTCTTTAGGCCTAGGAATAAGTTTCCATACCTTGTTTCTCTTAAATTGGTTGAGTTCTTCTTGCATAGCAAGTACCCAACTTTCATCATCAATAGCTTCATCAATTGACTTCGACTCTAATTGAGAAACAAATGCAAGATTAGTATCTAAAGGATGAAGTTGAGATCTAGTACTTACTCCCTTAGAGGTATCACCAATAATTAAGTCCTTGGGGTGATACTTGGAGAATCTCCAATCTTTGGGTAGTTCTTATCTTGGCTCTTCTTGTTGTTGTCGTTGTTGGTCTTCATCCACTTTTGAAGAGTCATCTTTATCTTTTCTTGGAGGGTATTCCAAGCCCATCTTTTCAAGTTCATCTATAAGATCATCTATAAAAGTACCTTTCCCAAGATCAAGCTTACTAAATTCACGAATCGTGGTCGCTGCCAACAAATTGCCTTCACAATTTTTGACTTCTAATGGTCACCTGGGACACTTGGCATGCTCTGGTTGTGAACCTGATTCCCTCTTGAGTTATTTTGTAATTCGCGGTCACGACTGAGACATGACACACACCGCGAATTTGTCTGGCTTTTTTGGACTCCTTCTTTTGAATGAATCGCAGCCGAGAATGCCTCCGCGATTTCACCTGTCTGATTTCTAGCGAGTTTCTTCATGGATCGCGATCGCGAATCTTAGATTGCGATGCGATTTAGAAGTCATTTTGCATTCTTTGAAGATTATTAACTCTTTTCAACTTCCAACTTAGAGACTAACTAAAAACTGCAAAACAACATTAATTTGAGACATTAGATATGATCAATCTCCTTTGTCAAGATCAAAAGAGGTCCAATACTTAGGGTTAACCACCCTAGTCTAACACATATGAAGGGTTCCTACGGTCTAGAATACACATATGAAAGGATCCTACTCACATAGATGAGTATTTAGATAAATAAGGAAATATACATAAAAAAGGAGTCTCTTGTATATAAAGGGAAATATGGGCATACACAAATACATACATGGAGGGATTCTATTTTAGAAGGCAAGAAAAGACACATACAAGTATTTGCATTAAGGGATTTTGTTTACAAAGTAGGGAATAAGGCATACATAAATATTCACATTAGGGAATTCTAGTTACAAGGCTTATCTATGTTCTTTATTTTCTTTGGGTATTTTCACTCGCCTTTGGAAAAAAATGCAATAAAATAAAAGGACTATCCTAATTCATGGTACTATGGTTCTTCTATGAGCTTATACGTTTAGAAGGTTACTGTAAAAGTTGGTTGTCATATATCTCTTATTTTATATACCTAGAGGTACTTGATTTTCAAGTGATATGCCTCTGCACCATCCTCTAAGCTCGAATGGATCTTAAATCTCAAGTTTGAAGAATCTTTGATTAGATAAAATGTCGACCTAGTGCACATGATATGTGTAAAATCTACTAAATGTAGTGGACAATTCAATTAACAAGGGTAAAAATTAAAAAAGTGAAATAAAGATTATGATATGTGAAGTCAATTTGGTTATTCTTTAATGGAGTTGCCACTATGAGCAAGAGTTTTGGAGTTTTTCTCAAACCAATAGAATATTGCTTGTGACATCTAAACTTTTATTAACCATTAGGGAGGTTAAGAGTTCATGGCATACTTGAGTGCAACCTTGATTGGTAGCATGTAAAGAGATTAATAAGGGATCCAAGGGAAAGCCTCTTGGTAGGTAAAACCCCTTAGAAAATCAAGTGGCCAATGAGAGGCTTGAAGTGTAATACCTTGAGTACTTAACTAGAGTTGCCATCCAACTTTGGTTGGAACAAAATTTTAAGCTGGTAAGGGGTTCTAATTTAAATAGGTCAACTAGAAGACCCAATTTGACTTCATCCCTTCAGAGATTTGGTTCAAGAATTAGGTACTACTTTGGAAAGAGGTTAGGCATTCTCAAATCACCCAACTTTGGGATTTGATGTTTAAAAATCTTTTATTCACATTTATAATTTTTATCCTCATTAATTATTTATTCCATTTGAGAAAGGCTTTAAACATACATCTAGTGTGGTTCAATACATCCATATCAAACAAAGCACATACGAACATTCACCATGGAATAGGGATACATGATTAAATAAAAAGGGGTATTCATGATTAAATAAAAGAGGGTATTCATGCAATCACATAAATGGACATATAATATGCATTAATTAGGCCTCATGACCAATAAAATAAAGCATAATTTAGTACTTGAAATCAAGAAATAACTTATGAAAAAAGGCAATCCCTTTATCTAGCTATAGTAAATGACATGTAAAGATAATATCATCTTTACCTTTGATGGGAAAATACCCCTGAAAACTTACCTTAAAATGCTCATCATAATTAATAAAATAGTATATTATTCTTGTCCAACCCTACTACTCTAATCACCAAAACATTCTTAAATGATGGATCAAAAGATATGCAATGTCTTCCTTATGTAAGCAAGATCACAAAGTGCGTGTTAAATGGAAAGTAAGGAAATTGAAATATAAATCCTTTATTGGCAGATTGTGTGGAGGAATAATAGGATCCTAAGTGTCTAAAACCTCACCCATCTAGCCCCTAAATGTGATTAATATGTTAAGGATAAAGGTGGGATCAATCCTAGCTATAAAAAGTGGGGTAAGATGCATCTTTAGCTAGTGAGTGTGTGTGGTGTCCAAATCAACAAAATAACTCAAATAAGCATAACATAAATGACTCAAATAAGGGTTATTAGTGCCTATTCCTTATCACAAATGATATATCTTTATAATCTATGCCATATAAGGACTAAATTAGCCATGTGAAGGACTACCCAATCCTCTTTAAATATTGTATTGATTATTAAAATGATAAAAACTTAGAAAGATACATTAAACAAATAGAAAATCAAAAGAAAACTATGGACCATTAGCTTTTGAGTCTTTCCCTATCATCTTCCTCCTTAAACATATATATGAAGAGCAAAAGGAGCAGGGTTAAATACCTCTTAAATGACATTTAATATCATAATATGGCTAAATATAGAGGATGAAGGTATTTGGTTGTTGCAGCCTACCTCATATGATCCATATTTAAGCTTAAGTTCCAAAGAAAAAGGCTAAAAGTCAATGCAAACAAAGAAAAGTACACTATTCTGAATAGTCTCATATACAATATTTGTGATCTACATACACTAACTGGTAATCTGTATATACCACAAAGATGTCTATATAAAGTGTTTGTACATACTATTGGGCTTGCTACAAATAAAATACTAAAAGAAGAAGAATGAGGAAAAGAGAACTGGGACAACTTGAGACATTTATTCAAAATTAAGAAATATTACGGTGTGTGTAGTGCACTTGTGCACCCCACATTATTAGCCACATGTTATGGCTACTGTAAAATGGGAGAATAAAATAAGGAGGCAGCAAAAACAAAAAAAAAAAAAGAAGGGTGGTTGGTTAATGTGGTAAAAGGTAAAATATTGATATTGACACTTAAATAAAATTTTATTGACAAATAAGCTATAAATAGAGATTTCAATATGGTTTTTGATATAATATATGAACAAACTTTTTAATTAAATAATTCTAAAATAGAAATATTAAAACAATAATAGAAATGACTGAGTAAAAAATAAAATTTAATGGACACTCGCATAATAATTTATGTATATTCAAGTAATAATTATTTATTAGAAGACAATAATTGAATAAATATAGTAAAATAAAAGATATGTTCATAGAATTAAGAGATTGGAAAATAAATCAAATGATAAATATAGAATAATATTAGTGTAAGAGTTTAATAATGTTTGGAATGGTATATTTATAAATGTATGTATTAGTCTATAGTACTAAAATAATATTGTTTTTTTTATATTGTGCATATGTTAAAAAATATCCTTAATATCTAATTATTATTTTTATATTTATTTTATATTCAAAGTATTAAGTTTTTTATTTAACTGAAAATATTAAGATTAATTAAATTTATTTTTGTAATTAAATATATTTGATTGAGTACAATTTAGATTTTTTTAAAAAATCATAAATAACAAATGAATATAGTTATAAATAGAAAATGATGATAGTTATATATATATATATATATATATATATATATATATATATATATTGCAAGATTGAAGAATATATTAAAATAATTTTTAATAAGTTTAAATTTATATTGAAATATATGTAATTATTAAGGATTAAATTAACATATAAATATTTATTGTCTTAACTTCAGTAAAATATTATTATTTGAAAATTTGATGAGAAGCTTCTGCAGTAGTTTCTGCTGGGTAAAAGCCTTTGATAATGTTTGGAAAATGATTTTGACACTCGCACTAATATTACTTTTGTGAAATGTTGATGAAAATATTAATGGGAGTGTGAAAATCAAATTTTGGAATGTAAAATTCATCACTCATATTTTTTTGCAAAAGCATATCTATCATTTTTTTTGGATTTATAGAAAGTTCAATAAGTCGGATTCTCATTCCACGATGGCTCCCCTCAATAATCTTGACTATATTGATGAGAATTCTAACTATAATAGTTGGAATTGAAGACTGTTTTACTCTCCATGTCCTTTAAAGGAGAAAACTATTATATTATTCAATACGCAATTTCTTTTTCTTAAAAAAATAAATTTGTAAAAGTAATAATGAGATTCAGGACAGAATTCAATCACTTGTTTTTAATGGTCTTTTTGAGTTTTTTGGGATGGGCGTGGCCATTACCCAATTGTCCAAATTATATTCGATTTTGATTCTAATCCAACCGGCAAAAAAAAAAAAAGAAAATTGTCTTTTTTTTCTCTAGTTATCAATGAATAGATGTACTTTTCTTTAGCTCTTATCCCAACAAGCCAACGCCAGACCCTGCAACAATGCGCCAAGTCTCGCTGCTGTTGATATTCAAGTTTCCAATAAAACCACCAGCCACTAAATCACGTTAACACGCCACCTCCTCTTGCTTGCTACACTAATATTTATTATGAATAAACTATTAAATAAAATTTTGGATTTATTTTAAAATAATAATAAAAATAAAATAAAATTTTTTATTAAATTTATCTCTTAATTTATATTATTTTATTAAAAATACTTTTGATTTAATATTATTTTTTTATAAAAAAAAATTTTCATCAAAATTACTCTCGATTTTATATTATTTTATCATACAAATTAAAAATATTAATTGAATAAAATATTGACTTTGAAATGATAAGAAAACGGAGTGAAAATTATCTTTCGTTGTTTATCTCTTCTTCTTGATAGAAAAAAATTTTCCTCATGTATCTAAGACTCCTCAACCATGATGAGTATTTTTGGCATTATATTTAAACAATATTATACTCTTATGTAACTTATTTTTTTTCTATATTTGTTATAATTAAATGAACGAGTATAATTATTACAAGATCGATAGTAATTTTGATAAAAAATAACTTTTATAATGACATAATATAAATTTATAGATAAATTTAATGAAAAAATTTATTTTGTCATTTTGAGACAAATTTAAAGATTTATTTAATATTTTAGGTTATTTATTATTTTAACTCTAAATTTGCAAGTGAAGGAAAAATTTAATGGGTTATGACAAAAACTCATCGTTAAGTTGCTGCATGAATCTATGAAATATTCATCTATATCTTCTGCAAAGGATTATTGGATGTTTGTGGGACGCAAGTTTTCTAGTTATTTTATGTGTTTTATGTAATTTATACATTATTATATTATAATTAGTATAATTTTTATTATTTTAAATAATAATTTAAATAATATATTTAATTTTTTATCATTTTAAATCATTCAAAATAATAATAAAATTATATAAATAATTAATAAATTATATATAATTTCATATTTTATATAAAAAATAATTTATATCAATATAAAATTTATCAAATATTTTTCGAATAATTTCACGATGTGAAATTACGACAGCCAACAACAGACCATAAATTTATAAGCGACGCTTCCATCCTATAATTTCAACACGAAGGGTTTTCTGATGTCATCTATCACGAGCTAAGTTTTTTTTTTAACATTTTAATTAATTATTTTACTAAATTATTCATATTAGATTATTAAATTAAAAATTTGAGGTTAAATGACCAAATAAATTTTCAAACTTACAACGAAGTGACAAATGAAAATGAAATGAATTTTTTTGCCAAAATTATTTTCATTTTGTATTATTTTATAAAAATTATATATAATCTTATACTATTTCGTAATAAAGTCTAAACTATTACTAAGAAGAGCACTAACATAAAAATGATAAGTGAATAAAGTAAAAATTATTTTCATCTCCCGTCCCACCCTCTTCGTAGGGACTCTTTGTCCATGAAAATTATGCACAAAACAAATATATTTTATTTTATTTTTATTTTTAAATTATTTTTTAAAAAATATGTTTTATTAAATAAAAATTTTTATGTTAGAGACTAATAAATATACAAAAATATATAATTATGACCTTTTTGAGAAAAGACTATTGTGTCATTCAAAATACTTATATTTTCTTCTCTAACATAATAAATTCAAGTAATTTCAAAATAAATCAACACAAAATAACTCTAACAATATTAACCAAAAAGAATTGATAAGTTTTTTCCATTTTACCTTATAATTATGGCCAGAGTAAAGTTTTCGACATGAATTCATCTCACTTCAAGTTACTATGAGCGGTGCTCTTTCCCAGTAATAGTAATATTTTTGTACACCATTATACTTCTATGAAATCAATTTATTTTTATATTTGCTACAATTAGATGAACGAATAAAATTATTATTTTACGAAAATATTATTTTTTCACGTTTTTTAATCAATCGACTTTGATTTAGGAAAATTTTTATTTTCAAAGTGAGGCTATATTTTGGAAATTTAGAGATTTATGATTCTTTAAGGGGATTTAAGAATTTAGGGATTTGGAGTAAATTGTGTTTTTATCGAAATATAGCTGAGTTCAGTTCTCTTAAATACATTTTCCTGATCGTTATGTATTTTTTTAGTATTAATTTTTAATTTTCTCATTTTTTGTCTTCAAAAATTAATTTTATAATTATTAAATTTTGTTTATAACACATGTATTTTTTTCAGCCAATATTTTAAATTTTTAATACAAAATAAAACAAAATCAAAGATATATTTGATGAAAAAGTTCATTTCATTGTTATTTATCACCCCATTACACTCTTTAGCCAAAAATTAATGTATACCCTAAGTTGTAATCTAGGAAATTGATAATGCAAATTTGAACAACTGAAATTTTCTTTAAATATTTTCAAAGCACCGAATAAAATAAAAGTGTGCCTAAGTGAGAAAGGCTCAGGGAAATGACTAATTAACTCAGAGTATTTTACAAGGCCATTTTGCCATACGCATCATCTATGACTTGACTTGTAATTTCAATGGTCAGTTTAACTTTATATATATATATACACACACACACACCACATCACCTGTAAAAAAATTTCAATTGTGTCATATTTTCATGTTTTTGATATATTTTCTCATTTGATTATTTTTATATTTTTTTATAATTTGTTACTTATTTTTATAAAATATAATTTTCATATGAGATGTTTTTTATTTTCTATATTTTCTTATATTTTTATTTTCATGTAATATAATCATTATATCATATATCATATAATTGTTACTATGACGTATTGGGTGACCAAAGCCTTATTTTCCTTTGTATTTTTGCCCTTTTTTGGTGTTCATAGTGAAAAAGACATTTTTAATTTGATAGGATCGTTGCTTCTGCGACACCAGTTATTGCTTCTTCTCATGGTAGTGATGAGACAGTGACCATTAAAAGAAAAATTGTTGGCAGAAGACAAAATTTGTCACATTGGTGCCACATGCAGAGGGTTGGGTACAAGGATTATTCACCTTCCTATATTAATTCTATTTCTTCTTCTTCTTCTTTTATACATCAATTTTTTTTTCAAGTAATTGCACTATTTTTTAGATGGGTCTGATGTACGTATGTACATTAGATCTGATTTCAAGATTCAAGGTATTTATTTACAGATTTAATTTATTATTAATGATTAAAATTTATTTTCAATAATATTTATTTTTTAAAATTTTATTTTTAATAAAAATTTAATTATATAATTTAAAATAAATAATCTGATCTGATATTATAAATATGACCTCTCACATTTATTTAAATATAAAATAATTTTAATCTATTTTAACTAAAACTCTTAATAAATGGAGAAAAGTTATCAATATTAGAAGATCGATTTATCAATATTAATAGATAGATATTTTATTATTGAATTTTTTTTGAAAAAATATTATTGAATTATTGATCTACAGAGGATAATGTTAATCGGATTTAAAATTCAAATAGATGAAATTTTTTATTGTGATGAATTAGGTAAAACAACCCTTAGCATGCATGGATCATGATATTTTGAATTCATGATGAAATACAAATTTGATTGGATTTATCAGTAATTAATCAAACAATAAAGAAAAAGTTACCTTAATCATTTTTTTCAAATAAACACAAATTTAAAAAACTCATTCTCCCCACCGTAAATTGAACAGTGAAAACGTGAAACTTGCGTTAATCATTTGACCAAAAAGAATCAAAGATAAGTTATCAATTAGACGGCGGATCTGTTATCGGACTTAACACATGTAGGAATCCTTAATTTCCAAGAAAGAAAGCACAGTTACAGTCAAAACAATACTTTGGACTCTTAGTTCGACCGTACTTAACTTGTGGTCCCACGCCAACGAGATAGATGGGAAATACATGCTAAGTTATCAAGGAGAATTCACATCTGATTTTTATTATTATTATTTTTTTCTGATGTCCTCCTTGATCTGTTCTAGGTTAGAATAATAAAGTGGGTTTCGACACATCCCATATATATATATATATATATTAGTAAATTTTGCAACGAGGGCACAATAATTCTACCCTTAGACTTTGACAGACGTTTTGAAAATTACACACTAAATTTCTCCTGTCGTATGTGGAAACTTTGACAAATATACACACTGCAATTCTACCCTTTAAGCCAACAAATTAAGAAGGATATGTGCAAACTTTGTTCATCAACTGTGACTTTTATGTTGTGGAAAGGAAACGCCTTCACTTGTGCGGACAATACATTCAACGTTTTAATGGCATATACCTTAACCTTTAGGCATATCCTCTCTCCATCGAACCAAAATTTGAAAATTATCAGCCATTTCCGTTTCCACCTAAACCGATTCACCAACAAAAATATAGCACACTTTCGCAGAAACAGAAAACCATTCATTCATTCTACTAACATTACATGTATTTTTCACTTCCTTAGTCCCAAAAACAAAGGCTAATAAGGCCGAAAAATAATATCTGTCATGTAATTCTTATTCTTTTATCTACCAAAAAAAAAAAAAAAAAAACCTGGAGGGTGGCTTCTCGCTGGAAGAGCCTCCCATGTGACGGATCTTGTCCTTGTCTTCGCCAAGCTAGCTATTATATTATTATAGCGTTTCCAAAACTTGAAATTCTTGGAAGTATCTGTCATTGCGCTTCGAGCTTCAGTTGGATCTTATGCAGAGTTACTGATAGGCAGGGTTACTTGTATTTGTACAGTTGATAAGCCCTTATCGCTCAATTGCTGCTCGTATTTTCTGGGTTTTACAGAGGGCAATTTAGTCCATCGAACTTGTCTCTCCTTCGCTCAATATCCATGGGTGCCCTGCACACCCAACAAAACAGAGTGACATGTCCTTAATTAAATTCACATCACACTTTTCATATATCTAACTAATTTAAATTAAATTTTTTAAAAACACTTTTTTTTTTATTTTTTAAAATGACAGACATTTTAATTTCTAATTTTCTACATTAAAAATTACAATATTAAGTACCTAATTTGCTTATCGATTATTAATTTTCTTCAGATCTAATATTTAATTTATTAATTCAATAATTATTTCTAAAACTGCGAGATTTGTTAGATTGGACTTCAGTTAAATCCGAATTCGTTAAAACAAAAAATTTATTTAAAAAAAAAAAAGAAAAAAGAAATAGAAAACTTACTTAAAGCTTGGTCAGCTGATAACCGCCGCGAAACGTCCCTGCAAATCATTTTCCTCAGCAGATCCTTCGCGGCCGCCGAAACTGTCCTAAAAATCCGTGGCGGAAATCTCAAATTACCCCTAATAACTGCCTCAAAAATCTCCTCCGCCGTCTCCCCATAAAAGGGCGGGATCCCAGCCAACATAACATACAAAACCACACCAGCACTCCACACATCAACCTTCTCCCCGTGCTTACGCCCCATAACCACCTCAGGCGCCACATAATACGGTGTCCCAACCACACCACTCACCGTCCTCTCCTCTCCGACTACCCAATCCGCCGACCCGAAATCCGCCAACTTCACCCGACTCGTCGAATCGAACAACACATTGTCCGGCTTCACGTCCCTGTGCACTATTCCAAACTTATGACAATGTGCGAGAGCTGTCAACAGCTGCCGCATGATCCCCGCCGATTTCGCCTCGGATATCCTGTCCTTCACTACGACATCGTACAGTGTGTAAGGCTCGCAGAGCTCCATGATTATAGAGAGAGAGTTGTCGGCGTCGAAGATGTCATAGATTTGGACGATGTTTGGATGTGGTGATAAGATGCTCATTATCTTGGCTTCGTTATCGAGGCAGTCGCGGTCGGTGGGGTCGGTTAAGAGGTTCTTGTCGATGGTTTTGCATGCAAAGAATAGGTTCTTGGTCGGAGAGAAGCAGCGGGAGATGGTCCCGAAGCGGCCTTGGCCGACCTCGTCACAGATGTGGTAGTTGTTCTTTAGTGTGTCTGTTGTTGTCATTTTCCGGTGATCGGATTTCTGTTTTTGAAGGGTAGAGTGTGGGAGTGTAGTTTGGATCTTTGCAATTAGATTTATTATTTATTTATATAGGAAAGAAGGGAATACAAGGGGGGAATATTCCGTTGTGGCGTAGCCAGTTAGGATTCGACACGTTTGTTCAAGATTTGGACCGCTTTTTGGTTTGTACAAGATTTACTATTCTTTACATTTCTGAAAAACCAAAATAAAGATTTTTACTTTTTCATGTAATCAGTATTTTTAGAATTGGGTCAAACTTATTAATTCAATCAAAAAAATTAAAATTCACTTTCCACTGATATAAGATTTATTATATTTTTTTATTTTTCAAAAAAATAATATTTTCAAAAATAAATCAAATTTATCTATTTGATTAATAAAATTAGATGTATCTGATTTTCTTAAGAATTAAAAATTAATTAAAATTTATAAAGCAAATCAAATTAGTCAAATTTAAAATTATATCATTTTATAAAACTTTTAAAATTTAACTTTTTTACTTAAGTTTAAATATTAATAAGATTTTAATTAGTTTATTATATTATACTATTTTCTGATTTTAAATTTGTTTAGAAATAATATTTTATTAAATTAAACCTGACCAAACTCACATAATAAAAACAAACTAACAGAATTGATTTTAAAAAAGATTATACTATGTAACAAACATGTAAGTTTTTACCTTCAATGTTGTTATGTAATTACTCATTACTGAAGTTCTGAAATTATTTTATTTAAAAGAAGAAATAGAAAAACAGAAATTTATAACCGTTAATCTTGAGATGATAGTTTTAAGATTTTTTTTTTTTTTGAAGTTCTCCTAAAAAATAAATAAAGTTGGAAGTCATTAATTGGACTAAATAATCAAAATTGAGTGATTCATAAAAAGATGAATTAATATAAACAAAATATGCATCTCAAGTAGATGACAATATTTATTATATTTGCTTTCAAGTGGAAAGCAAGAAGAAGTATACTATTTGGCTTTGTTCATGTAAAAGCATCAAAATGAGAAAAGCATGAGAACCAAAAAGAAAAATCCTTTTAGGTATAAATCCATAAGGTGGCTCTTGTTAGATATTCTTTGATTGCCAGCTAATTTGTAAGCATGAAACTTGGTTGATTTTTCATTATGGCATGTTTCCATCAAATAAAATATGAAAATAATTTTTTTAAAATTTTACATTTTATCGATTAAAATTTAATTATAAAAATATCTCACATTTAAAATTTTTATATATAATTAGTAAATTATATTAACACGATAAGTAGATTATTTTATAAGTAGTTGAAATATCTTTAAAATTTAGAAGTATCATTATTATTATATAGTTTAGTGAGCAACCGCATATATGATACTCCAAACATACTTGTATTAATTTCTATTTGTATAAATAAAAATAAAAATTATTGACCAAAATTAAGCCCATCATGTGGTGTATGCTTCAGCCATTCCTAAATGATGCATTAACACACCTAAAAAAATCATTGACAAATATCCTAATTAATTCACAAGAAAAATCATTGATTGAATCAATCTTTGTGTTTCCAATTTAATAAATATACTAATATAAGATAATGTATTCCATTGCCAGCTTGCTTTGGAATTGTTTTTTTCTCAATTTCCACACAAACAAGTATCGAATTATTTTAGTTTTGTTTGCTTAGGTTTCATCTTCTACTTCTTAAAAATAACAACTAGAAAACTATGCATCTTCTAAAAAAATAAAAAATAAAACAATAAAAAAAAAAGGGTTTACATATAAAAGGGCCATTTCATTTTTACTGAAATTTCTTTATAAACACTATTAAAAAAAAAACATTATGAGATAGCTCATTCTAACAAAGGGCATTCCATTATCTAAGATGGATGCGTATAGGATAATATAATGATCATCGAAATTGGTATTCGGATTTATCAAAGTTTAAAAAGTCCTACACCCTTGTCTTAATCCATGTAGATGCGTTTTGAATTAGTTACTTATCACAAAAGCAAAAACACTAGTAAAATCAAAATATCATTATCCATAGGGACGATTATTTGATTGTAAACTTATAACTTACTTTCACTCGTGCAATAGATTTTCTCTACACTTAGACATAATTACAACCCTTTTGATTCACTCAGAATTAAATTAACTGATTTTCAAAGCCTGTTCTTAACAAAGTTTAAAACTCAGAAATTTTAAAGTCTCACTCATTGGAAGGATTTTATCATAACTAGCTCAATAGATCAAATATAATTAAGCTCATATTCAAAAAGAGAAATACCTAATTTATTTTAAACACAGAAACATAATTACCACTTTGTTTCAATATAAAACACTTAAAATGTAGGTTTTGTTTTTCTGTAGTTTTTTTTTTTCGTTTTTGGGTTTACATTTATTCAATTCTTTGTACATTAGAAATTTGTTTTCCTATATATTATTCATTTTCCCACATATAACCAACCCTAGTTCATTAATTGTCTGACTCACCATTGTTCTTAAAAGGTTAAGAGATCAAATCTCTACACCTTCTAAGCAAAAATATATCACAGTTGTTTTTAATTATCAAAAAGTACGACATCGAATCATTACACCTCTAAACAAAAATAAATTAAGTTTGTAAAAATATGTTAGAAAACGATACATGATTCCAATTCCATCATTATTGTCTCCATATGGAACAACGATAGAATATGCATGGTAGGGAATAGGTTAGATAATCATTCACCATGACTAGAATCAAACACTCATCTTTTTTTGAGAAGAAATCAAACACTTATCTTGTTAAACAGGAGCAAGTTTTTTTAGGGGTTGAAAATAAAATGAAAAAAAAAGATTTAAATATATAATTTTAAAAATTTATATAAAATTTATGAGAAATAAATTTTTAAAAGTTTTAAAAGGGTCAAATAGAAATTTTTATATAATTTTATAGAAAAATATTCAAATTTCAAAATTATGAAAGGGCCAAATATATTTTGATGAAATTTTATATAAAATTAATAATTTTTAAAAGTTTAGGAGGTTCATACCCCTCATATCCCTACCTATCTAATTCATTATTTTTTCATAAAAGGTAAAATTATTATCTTTTGTATTATTTGGTAAAAAAACTAACAAAGTAATGTTGGACTATTTCTAATTAGATCTTTAAATATTTTTTATTTTAGTTAGGATTGATTTTCAGAATAAGAATATTTTATTTAAGAAATTTACATGTAATTTTCTACTATAATTTCTTAATAAGCATATTAGAAAATAAATTTAGGATTTTTGTGATTTAAAAGAATATTATAATTTAAAATTTTATTATTTTTTTATTTATTGTAATTTTAGTTTCTCAATGAATTTAAGAGCTCAAATTATGAATACAGCTATAAGCATTATAAGTAAGAGGTCTAGAGTTTTGATGATTAATAAAATTTTCAAGAGAGAATATTTCTATTTTTCTTTCAAATTTTTGATATTCTTGTAAGAATTAACAAATTTTGAAGCCTATTTATCTAGTATTTGTGTGCAAATTAATAGATATATAGAAAGGTTATTTATATCTTTTCACGTGCTTTTTTCTCATATAACTTTTACTACATCATTTTCTAAACTGTTATGTAGTCTAAATGTAAAAATCAAGACAACAACTTATCTATAGAAGAATATGAATGTGATTGCATGATGCAATTAGAGCAATATTATTTCATTTTTAATTTAGAGTGTGAAGAATATATTTCAAATATCAATTGAGATATGTCAATAATATATGATGATCTTAAAAAAATTATTAAAAAAGAAGATTATAATTTTGAAGATCTTTTTATCAATATATTTTTTACTATTTCTCTTTCTTGGTTCATTAAAAAAAAAATTGATGAATGATTTTATAAAAATATTAATAGATTGAATGAATTTGTATTATAATATAACTTGTTGAATTTAGAGTGCTTAAAGAATTTTTGCAAGTAAAAAGAAATATCACGTCAAGTTAAACTCGAGAAAGTTTTTTTTTTTTTTCAATTTGAGGAGAATGATATAGAAGCATCCCTAATTGTAATTTTTAGATTTTTTTAAATATTTTCTATTTTGATTAGGATTTATTTTTAAAAGAAAAATATTTTATTTAAAAAATTTCTATAACTTTATATAATATCTTAATAGAAATATTAAAAATAAATTTACAATCTCTTTAATTTAGAAGGATATTATATTTTAAAATTTTTTATTATTTTCTTATTTATTATAATTTTAGTTTTTTAATTAATTAACCTATAAATAAAGTTATAAGTACCATATGTAAAAGTCTAGAGTTTTGGATGATTAATAAACATTTCAAGAAAAATTATCTCTGTTTTTCTTTTAAATATTTGGTTATTTTGAGAATTAATAAATTTTTTTATATTTATTTATCTAATATTTATATGCGAATTAATAGATCTATAGAAAATTATTCTCAATTTTCCATGTGCTTATTCCTTATACAGCTTCCATTAATTTAACAGCAATTCATATATATATATATACCAAAATTAAATAATTGGGTTAACGTATATTCCAATTTGAAAAATATGTGAAATAAAGAAGGGGGTACACAAAGTTTCATGAGTGGGTTGCTTAGCATTTGTCACTAGACATAGACATTATTGGCTGCGGCTGGCTCCACTAAGATGTTGGCCCTTTTACTTAAATTATAGATTTGCTACCTCCTACGACAATATGCCCACTTTTAATTACTTCATTTGTTACTTAATAGACTTCTTTTAAAATTTTTACATATATATTAAGACTTATATTTAATATGTGTTATTATGTATAAAAAAATTATATTATTTTTAATTAATTATTTTTATAAATTATTATACACTCTAAAAAAATAATTATTATAAAAAAAAAAAATTAAAATTGAAAAAAATTAATTAATATTTATTAATAATTATAAAACGTCAAGTATTATAGAATAATATTTTTTTTATAAAATGATATCTATTTTAAAATGAATCGAGTAATTTTTATTTTAAAATAAAAAACTAGAGAGTGAACTTCATTACACTATTGAATAGGAAATATAAATGTATATATCGGAGGGAAGTCTTCACTTTAATCAGATGGTGCTTTGGATCCTTAAAAGAGGTTAAAGTCGTTTTGCCTTTGGGTGGAGGGGACTTTAGCTAGTCCCGCAGTACGTGGTTTCCGGACAGTTGAAGGTACACGGCAAAGGACACGTGAGAGTAGCAGAATATTTCCTATTATCTTATTAGTATTTGTTATTTAAATTTTAAATTATATATAATTTATCTTAAAATTTATTATAAATATATGTAACCATATAAGATTTTATATATCTATTTTTTATTATTTATTCTTTAATGAAATATCTATTCTTTTATTTAAAAAAATTAGAATGTGAAAATTTTGACTTCATACTCTGAAGATCGTCTTGGTAAGTTCACATGCATTAATTAGACCAAAAGCATTAATTTTTCCCCCACAAAATATCAGGGTTTTAGAAGTTAAAACTAGAGAACCCAGAACAAATTATCGATTATTAATGATGTAACATCATCAGTTTAAATTTGAAAGACAATATTTATTTAATAATCAAATAAACTCTTGAAGTTAATTGCAATTCACATTTAAATAATGAATTTGGATGACTAGTGGCTGATCCATTCCTCTAATACTGTAGGGCGAAAGGTGATAGTTATAAAATAATATTAAAAATTAAAATTAAAATATGTAATTTTAAATAAGAGTTATTTGGTATAGATCCATACCTTTTCTTGTTACGTTCCATTTTAAATTTATTTTAAGATAATTCATTCACAAATTTATATTTTATAATTTGATTTGCAAAAGAAAGTTTGAAAGTTTATATTATTAATTATATAAAAATTGATTTTACTTTAGCTATAGCTTATCAAATTTAATAAAAATTACTAGGAAATTCTAGTTAGACTTAAAATCAAACTTTATGTGAGATAGTCGATGAAAATGAAAATGCAAGGATCCCTTTCAATCAACAATATAATAATAGACTCCTCACAATCAATCAACACCTAAGGTAGGTACTCATATTTGTTTAGATCATGGCTCACGTAAGTTAGGACTATAAGTCCATATACCTTCCAATCAGGCATGATATTGGCATAAATTAAATAAACACATGGCACACTTTGATAGTTGATAGAGACGTGGACAATCTTTTCTGCCCTCTGAATTAGTCTTATAAGTTTTGCGTTTGTATATATATATAAGTGGACATGAATTTTGGAAACTCTAGTTTGCATATACCTTTTTTTTTTTTTTTCAAATTGTTGAGGTGAAATTTGATATGGTTAATGATGGTTTAGCATTTAAATAAGCATTTGCCTTAATTTTGGACAAAAGAGCGATGTGAGGTGAAGCATGGGGATGATGGTAGGCAGGAAGACCTTGATGCTCAAATTGGCGAGGGAGTATACCTGATAACTGATCAGGTAAAAGACAAAGCATCCTTGAATTATAAGCGAGTTTATAACAGATCGGATTCAAAATTAATTATAAAAAGGGAATAAAAATTTGAAAATTTTTTTATACATTATAGTTTAAATAATTATATATTAAATAAAATGAATTTTTCTTATATTTAACATAAAAATTAGAAAAATACATTACAAGAAATTTATTGAAATTGTGTTATTCACTCTCTCATAGCATAACAAAATTATTTATAATTAAATCTATACATGATTCTCATATTTAATAGTCTAAGAATAAAAATAGACTGAGAGTAAACTAATATATATATATATTTTAATGGGTGGGGAGAGGCCTTCCTTGCCCCTCCTTTTATTCATTCTTGATTTATTGTGAGTAAATGCAGGTTTGAGATTTGTGAGTATAAAAAATTAGTATTAGAAGAGTTTTGTCCTTCACGAAGGTCTGATTTGAATCCAAATTAGTTGGATTTATGAGTTTTCAAAAATAGTGTGATTATTAAAAAGAAAAGAGAAATAATTACCTCTTTATATAGTAATTTTTTTTAATATTTAGTATTATTTATTAATTAATTGCTAATGATATCATATAAGTAGACATAATGTTACAGATAACTAAAATCAAACTGATAATGATTAGTTGAATTGGTTCAATTTGATTTCTAAATATAAAATTTGATTTGACTGATTTTAGTAAAAAATTGAATTAAACAAATCAAACTGACTAATTTATTCAGCCGTCGTTGAGGATGGTGACCACATAACTAAAACCGCTGATTGAATTTCTGCCATCTTTCTGTTCACAGACCATAAGCGCAAGATAGCCTATAAACATCTCGTTTCCTATAATCGGATCATCGTTTTAAGGTAATGAACTATTTATTAGAAGATTACTGATTCTCTTTCATGACCCACATCAGGTTTTATCAAATAATATTAAGTAAAGCTGTTGTTTTTTCTCAAAAAAAAAAAAAAAAAAAGAGTAAAGAATAATTCCAGGCAAAATTTTGGTTGTCAAGAGGCAAACCTAATCCTACAGGCATATTATTACATGCAAGTGCACTGGAGAAAAAAAAATCATGCAGTTTAGCATTGAGTTATTAGTGTAGGTGATAAAGAACCTAAATTCTCCAAGTTTCATCTTCTTTAAATATTTTAGATATAGAAAAGCTCATTATTTCACAATAACATAAAATCACTCTTTAAATATTTAAACTACCATGTAACTAAACTACAACAATTCGGTTAGCTTGCTAGCGTTATGTCGCTACCAGCACTTTTGTCGCCACTCATATTTTTAGTGAGGGAAACTCAGTTATTGATGCTCTTTTCACCTATGCCGTCAAA
>CATIWR010083950.1:0-12932 GCA_949677035.1 Omphalea diandra | reverse complement strand
CTCCTCTAATTCCAAATTCTAATGCTTTGTTAACAAAAGTAGTGAATATTAGTGAAAATATCGCTATATAATTTTCACATGTGATACATCTTAATATATGATTCTATATTTTTATTTTTAGATCAAGATCCAGTTCTGTTTATAAATTTATATTTTTGTAAAGAAGTACCATATAAATGGAATAAAACATGTTTATAGACTCAATAAATCATCTCATAGGTAAATATGATAATAAAAATATAATGTTTCTTTTTCTATTATAAGACGTTGAATACACTATCATTGTTTAAATATCTTGTTACGTATTGAACAATGGAGTGCAGCACACCGAAAATGGAAGAGAATTTTTTCCAAAAGGATAAGACAGACTACCGGAGGAGTTCCAAAAATCTAAACTTGAGCTCTGAACGCGGAACGAACATGTGGACCAGAAAAAAGTGGGGATTGTATTTGCATGTTAAATGCCTTGTTTCCAAGTCAAATTTATCTAAAAAAAATTACTCAAATCTAATTTGTATTCAAAAAAATCTAAAATAATTTGAACTTGAAAATTTTTAAATCGGATCAGACGATGATCAATATGGTGAGTTGGATCAAAACTGATTTAAATAGATCAACCTATTATTGACTCAATTGACCTGATATAATATAAAAAAATAAATTTTATTATTAAATATATAAAGATAGAATAATTGAAATAAGAAATAAAAAATTATTTTTAAAAAATATTTAGATTATTTAATTAAATTTAAATTCAACTTGAACTTGAACTTTAATTTTATTTTTAATTTTATTTACAATATAATGATATTTTTATATTTTAATAAATTTTATTAATTTTATTGTGTTTTTTATATGGTTAAATTATAATTTTTTATTTATTATGACAAGTTATTTAGTAAAAATAAAATTTATTTATTGTGATAAAATAATATTATCATAATCTTTTAAATTGTTTAATACATTGATTAAATATTACTATGACAATATTATTTTTTATATGTAATTTGGTGGATACTAAAAATTTAGTGTCAATATTTATAATAAAAATTTTTGGGCTTAATGACTCAAAAAACTTAAACTTTTTTGTAAATTTTCAATTATATCCAAAATTTTTATTTGAGTTAATTATATTCTAATTTAATGAATTGATTTTAATTGTATCATAAATCAAACCAGTATTTAGTAAAATGTATATTTAGACTCAATTGACTTTTATATTTTTTCAATTAATTCAATTAGATTTAAAATTAAGTTTAAATATTACTACGATAATAGTTATTTTTACTCAATTTAAACAATTTTTTATGAAATACTTAAATTATATTTTTTTAGTTCATAAATAATTAATTTTATATTAATTTCATATTTTTTTATAAATAAATTTTGTTTTGACATATTTAAATAATAAAATAATATGTCCTTAAATTTTATTTCAAGGATAATTTTTTTGGGAATGTTCTAGTTTATGTCATATAATTAACTTTTTAAATATTTCTTAAAGTATTTGTTTTAAATGATTTAAATAATTTATTATTTAAATATATAAATTAATTTTGTTAAGGAGATATTGAAAGAAATTTTTTACGTCAAAGATTGAGAGATTTACAAATTAAAAATTTTAGTTTTAAAATTTTTTAAATTTTTAACAATTTAAATATAAACTTAATATATAAAAGTCTATATTAAATTTAATTGAGTAAAAATCAAATTAAATTGAATAAAAAATAAAAGTGTCATCTTAATTAAGCTCATATAATTGCTTTTTGAAATATTTTTTAAAATTTTTATTTTAAATGATTTGAGTAGTTTATTATTTAATATATAAAATTAAATTTTTAAGGAGGGATGGAGAGAACAAATTTTTTAAATAAGATATTGAAAGATTTTATGAATTATGGATTTAAATTTTATAAAATTAAAATTTTTCATATAAAATATATAATAAATTTAACTAAGCATAAAAGGATTTAAATTCAATATAAAATAAAAGTGTCATCTTAATTAAGCTCATATAATTGCTTTTTTGAAATATTTTTTAAAGTTTTTATTTTAAATTATTTGAATCATTTATTATTAAATATATAAAAATTGAATTTTTAAGGAGGGATGGAAAGAATTTTTTTTTTAAATGAGATATTGAGAGATTTTATAACTTATAGATTTAAATTTCATAAAATTAAATTTCTTTATACAAAATATATAATAAATTTAATTAAGCATAAAAGAATTAAATTGAATATAAAATAAAAGTATCATCTTAATTAATTTCATGTAATTAATTTTTTTAATATTTTTATTTTAAATATTTTAAATAATTTATTATTTAAAAATATAAAATTAATTTTTTAAGGAGAGATTGAGATATTTTTTGAATTATAAATTATAAATTTTCATTTTTTAAATTTAATTATAAAATTAAAATCCATAATATAAAAGTACATAATAAATTTAATTAAGCAAAATAAAATTAAATTTAATGAAAATAAAAATAAAAATTTAACCTTAATTAATCTCATGTAATTAGCTTTCTAAATATTTCTTAGAAATTTTTATTTTAAATAGTTTACAAATTTTATTTAAAATATAAAATTAATTTTTTAAGAAGATTGAGGATTTTTTTTTTTGAAAAATGAGAGATTGATAGTTTATGAATTAATTTTTAAATTTAAATATAAAATTAAAATTCATTATACATACGTATATAATAAAATTAATTAAACAAAAAAGGGATTAAATTGAATAAAAATAAAAGTATTATGTTAATTAATATTTAAACTTAATTTTAGATTTCATTGAACTAATTGAAAAGTATAAAGGTCAATTTATATACACTTTACCAAATTTTGATTTTGACTTGAGATATATTTAAAATCAGTTCGTCAAATTAGAGTGTAATTAACTCAATTAAAAATTTTAAATACAATTAAAAATCACATAAAAGTTTGAATTTTTAAGCCATTAAACCAAAATTTTATTATAATTCTTGAATGATTTAATACATAAAATAAATTTATCATAAGTTTACTTATTTTTATAATAATTACGATAAGTTTGATTTTTATCATAATAAAATCAAATATTAAAGTAAGTTTAATTTTATCAACGTCAATTTTTATCATAATACACAAATTTTTTTATAATGAATGATTGGCTATCGTTTAACATTATATGTTTATTTGAAAATTAATTTAAATTATGATATATGACTTGAATATAATTCTATATGAACTTAGGATAATTGTTTATTTTTATTATATATAGTCATTTGCTTAAAAAATAAATTATATTTAATTTATTAAGCATTTAAATAAAAATAAAAAAGTTTAATCAAGTTTTAGTTTATATAAAATCTATTCGACTAAAATAATTTTTAAGAGAAAAATATTATTTTTCTATTAACAAATTATGAGAAAATATTATATAAATAATAAAATCTAAATAGATATTTAAAAATTGAATAATAAATGACCCTATTCCATTCAAAATCCTTTCTACATGCAAATTCAATAAGTGATCTGAACCTGTTGAAATTCAAATGACTCAAATCCGATCCGACTCAAAACCACCTTTAATTCAAAAATGATCCAATCCAAAATAACCCAATTCAAAATAATTAAACCCAACGTATTTGCCAACTCTAAATCAAGTATTTTTGAAAAAAAAGAGCAAGAACTGATGACTATACTAATTTCTCTATTCCAACTTTTTTATGTAAGGAAGGGCGGTTGGAGGGTTGAGAACTTCATTATCGTTATCCTACATAGGAGTGTAAACGAGTTGAACCGAGTTGAGTATTGACTTATTCGATTTTGATTTATTTATAAACTATCCAAACTCGAGTTGAGTATTATCAAAATTGCATAAAACTTGCAAGATTAAATAAATTTAATTGAGCTGAAAATTTATTATTATAATTAAATTATTGATAAAATTATTAATTAATTTTGTTTAAAAAATAAGATTCTATTTTAAAAACTTAATATATTTATTAATATTTACATTAAAATAATAAAAAATTAGATATTACATTATAAATATAAAATACAATATGATATATATATATATATATTATTTACTATATATGTTTAATTAATTTTTTTAAAAAAGTATTTTTATACATATTATAAATACAAGTATATAATTACATTTATTATCAAGTTGATTCATAAGCATACGAGTCGACTACTGATAAGTTTGAAATTAACTTGTTAAATTAAAAAGTCGAGCTCAAACTTGATTTTAAAACTCATTTAATAAACTAGTCAAATTTGAATCGAATTTTATTGAGTCAAACTCCGAATAGCTTGCGAGTAGATTTAGTTCACTTGCACGTCTAATCCTACGTATACGTTGGTTAATAGATATTGGTAATGAAGGACTTCCTTGGCTATTAATTCCAAAATTGAAAAGAACGGCCACGACTTTGATTTTTTTTTTCTTTTTTCTCAGATGTCTACTTGTATTGATGTGAAAATAAGAATTTTGATCGAAGATGAAATTGATGTCTCCTCGCACCCATAATCTACGGTACAAAGACTAGGGAGAGTATTCATTTTCAGGCACAATATAGACTGAATTATGAGGTCAAAATATGTGAATGTTAATAGCCAATAAGCTTAAAACATAATATATGACAATTTCATCTGCTCTAAATTATGCATATTTTAGTAGAAATTATCTCAAAAAATGGAATTATTTTGCCAGGATTTATTTCATTTAATAAGACTTATTGTTAAAAATTTTAAATATCCTTTTATCAATTAGGGTAAAATATAAAAATGATTTACGTAAATGAATTCAATCACTCCCATATTTATTCCAAACACATGAATTCTATTATAGCAACATTTGAATTTATTTCTATTACTAGAATTTAATTGAATGCTTGTAAAAGAATTATTTTTAGCAAGGACCAAAAGAAATATAATTTTTATGATTGAAAATAGAAGAATTTCCAAAGTTACAAAACTAAATAAAAGAATAAATACTCTAAAAAAAATTGGGTAGCCCTCCAACCCTTGCCTTGTTGTATAAAAAATATTCCTCAATGGAATTTTTTTTTAATATATATATATATACTGTTAAAGTATTCTTGAATTAATTACATGTCAATAAAATTAAATTTGAGCAATTATAAGGATATGTTTTCTTTATCCGCTAGATACATTATAAATAAAATTTCTTTTAGTTGTTGACTGCAAAAATCAAACTTAAATAAATAAATAAAAGTAAATTTGTTTCTCATTTAAAATAATTTCTTTATCTCACAAGCTACTCGAGTAGACTTGATTCATTTACACTCATAATCTTACGTATACGTTGGTTGATAGATATTGGTAATGAAAGACTTCCTTGGCTATTAATTCGAAAATTGAAATAGAAAGGCCACGGCTTTGATTTTTTTTTCTTTTTTCCAACACGTCTACGCGTATTGATTAGAAAATAAGAATTTTGATCGAATATGAAGTTGATGTCTCCTCGCATCCATAAATCTACAGTACAAAGATGAGGGAGAGTATTCATTTTCAGGCACAATGTAGACTGAATTATGAGGTCAAAATATGTGAATGTTAATAACCAATAAGCTTAAAACATAATATATGACAATTTTCATCTGCTCAAAAATTATGCATATTTTAGTATAAATTATCTCAAAAAATGGAATTATTTTGCAAGGATTTATTTCATTTAATGAGACTCATTGTTAAAAACTTAAAATATCCTTTTATCAATTAGGGTAAAATATAAAAATGATTTACATAAATGAATTCTAACACTCCCATATTTATTCCAAACACATGAATTCTATTATAGAAACATTTGAATTTATTTCTATATAGAATTTAATTGAATGCTTGTAAAAGAATTATTTTAGCAAGGACCAAAAGAAATATAATTTTTATGATTAAAAATAGAAGAATTTCCAAAGTTACAAAACTAATTAAAAAAATAAATACTCTAAAAAATTTGGGTAGCCCTCCAACCCTTGCCTTGTTGTATAAAAAATATTCGTCAATGGAATATTATATATATATATATATATATATATACACTGTTAAAGTATTCTTGAATTAATTACATGTCATTCAAAATTAAATTTTGAACAATCATAAGGATATGTTTTCTTTATCAGCTTGATACATTAAAAAGAAAACTTCTTTTAGTTGTTGACTACAAAATCAAACTTAAATGAATAAAGAAAAGTAAATTTGTTACTCATTTAGAATAACTTTTAAAATTATTGATTCTAATTGCTGGTGATAATGTTTGACAGTAAACTTTGAGCTCAATATGCTTTTGCTTTTGCTCAATGGTAATTATCATCAGTTCTTTGCGCACAACAGATAACCACATAAATGAAACGAAATCCACTCCACACATTTGCCTGTTGCCTAGGATGCTCTTTTTTAGTACCAAACTTTTCTGGATCTCTTCCTATTGAAGGAATCACGGGAAGTACTCTGAAAGAGGCCATCACCCCTGTTGTTAGCTTCCTTTTATCGAGGTTATTATCATAATCTCCTAGAAAACAATTATGGCTTCATTAGAGTTGGCAAACGAGCTCAGTATATTCGAGTCAAATTAAATAATTTTTAAATGGATTCTAGTTAGATGAATTTTAAGTTAGATCAATTTAAACTTTTTAAAATGAATTTACTTCAAGTTTATAGAAAATTTCAAATCATTTTTTAAATTATCTTTGATTTTGTATTAAGTTATTAATAATTTTGATTTTTTTAAATAAAATTTTTTATTTAAAAAATTAAATCTTTTAATAATTTAAATTAGATCAAGTTCAAATCAGGATAAATTCAATCAATTTGAGTTGATCTTCAAACTAAATTAAAATTGATTGAACTTCACCTTAAAATTTTTAAGTCACTTTGAATTATGGTTGTTTTGAATTTTTTTTAGTCTAATCGGTTCATATCGCTTTTTTTAATGGATTTGGATTAATTTTTGGAGGCGTTTGGTTGTCGGATTGTTGAGGGAAAGTAGTTCAAGAATGTTAAATTTCAGTATTTGATTTGTATGAAAATATTATATTCTCAGGAAAGTTAAATTTCTAAATATATGGGTTATAACCTTTACTTTTTCATCTACATGAAAAAGTATTTTTTTATCTAAAGAGATCAAAAAGTTACTTTCTCATGTCTATTATAAATTATATAATTATGTGTGAACAATTATATCCTTAATTAATATAATACAGACATATATAACCTTATATGCAGTTTTATTTATAAAACCAAAGCTAAATTATTGGAAGTTGAAGTCTCTTATTATTTATTAAGTAATTAGATATTTTTTAGATTTTTTTAATTTTATTATCATGAAACTATATATTTGAATGTTTATCTTGGCTAACTAGCATATTTGATAAAATTTAAAGATTATACATATTTCATATTGAGTTGATCATCATGATAGATTTATAATTATTTAGTTATTTAAATAATATTAGATTTTATATTAAATTAATCGTTATAATAAATTTTATTGTATAAATATATGAATTAATTGAATAAATATACAATTGCATTAGAGACATAATAGTAATATAAATTAATATTTTTCAACTTTTCTAGGTATAAACCAAACACATCAATTTTGAATTTTCAATAAATTTTATATCTGATCAAACATAAAAATCTTACATTTCTATAATTAGTTTATTAAAAATTTACTTTTTTAGTAATGTAATTCCAAATAGAAATATCAAATTCTGACAACCAAATATCCCCTTTAGGTTAGATAAAAATTACACCTTTTCTTTATATATATGATGCATTTAATTGTTGAATTTTTAAGAAAAAATTGGATTTCAATATCAACATTCCTAAAAATTATATATTTACTTTGTATATAAAGCGCATTTAATTATTGAATTTTTAAGAAAAAATAATTTAAAATATTAAATTTCAATATTTATACAAAAATATTATATATTAAAAAAATTTCTAAATCGGATGTTATATCCATTTGTGTGAAATAAGATTCGAACCCACAATTTATAGCATGAGATATAATTTTGATCATATTGATGAACTAACCATGTCCATTGGTGCGAAAACATGTAGGGCTGCACATGGCTCATTATAATCCAATTCAATCTAAAAGATCCAATTCAATTCAATATAAGATGGAATTAAAGATGTAATTCGTTGAATTAGATCAATTACTTTTAAGATTCATAAATTAAATCGGGTCATAGATTCATAAAGTTAATATATATATATATATATATAGGGAGAAAGAGAGAGTAATTTTTTTATTATTATTATTATTGCTTTGTCTCAATTTTATGTTCTTGATCCACATCTGCTACCCACTTCTTATTAGCAAACTTTTTATTATTTTTGCAATTTTTTTAAAGACTTTTTATTGTTGGTTTTATGATGTTGCCATAGAACATATTGTTTAATAGTGGGGTAAATTTCACTGATTATCCCTCAAATAATAACTTACATTCATAATAATCCATCTGAAGCCTGATCTGGCATTCAATAATCACTCCCCCTCCCCTCCTCCCCTCCCCCCCAAACCCAAAATGCACAAAATGACTATACTATCCTTGTCTTTTCTGCATTTTTTTGTAAATGAGAAAATTAGCTTTTCCAACTCCCCTGTTGCACTAAAACTCCAGCATGATCCACACAATCCCTAAGACAATCCCCAAAATCACAAATCAGAATCATCATCAATAATAACCCTAAGAAATTACAAGAAGAGAAGAAAATTTCAGGCCATTCATATTAGATTTATGAAACAACAATATCCTAGAAGCCCAAGAATCAGCATCTCCTCTTGAAACGCCTGCACTCCTAATGAAACTCTATTCACAGCCAACCCAATCAACTCCCTCATTTTATTAGCAATTAAAAGTGCTAGGATCCATTTCCATTGATATCTCATCATCCTCTCACACAGCCCAAATTCCCCCTCAACATATCTAAAAAATGGAGGAAACTATCCAAAATGGCTTTCTCACCCCTCCAATCATTGCTCTTGAAATCTCCAATCCAACCGACGTTGATCCATGAATAGCTGACTACATACAATTGCTTCAACGAGAAATAGTCTCCACAAGTCCAGAATTTCATACCCACCCACCTCTTGAAACTATCTTCTTTGGTGGTGGCATGCCTTTTTTGGTGTCTCCGAGCCTAGTTTTCTCCATTTTGAATATGTTAAGGGATGATCTCCACGCCACCGATGAAAACCTTAACTGTCATTCCAGTGTCGCTAGTGGAGGTTAGTGAGGCAAGGGCCGAGCTTAGGGTTTCGATTTTGGTACCGAAAGGGAGTTTGCGAAGATAGTCGATAGTGTAGAGGCTAGGAATAATGTGCTCACGTAGGATGCTGTGTTAATTCGTTGGTGAGGATGCAATGTGAAATTACCTAATTTCTCTGTTTGGTTACTAAGAAAATGCAACAGGAAATGTGGTAAAGATAGTATGGTCATTTTGCATGCTTTTTAGACAAAAAAATATTGTTAAATGAAGGGACTTTATTTTTACAATTTTTCCATTTAAGAATTATTATGTGTGCAAGTTATTATTTAAGAGATAATAAATGAAATTTACCTTTTAATAATTGTATTTTGTTTAAAATTATTTTTATTATTTTTATTTTTATTTAGATAGAAATATTTTATTTACTTATGTTTTATTAATACTTTGTGCATTTTTATTAATAACTTATAGTCATCTGTAATAACTCATAGTAATCTATTCAACCGATATTTAATCCAAACCATTTTTAGCCTTTAAATTAAAATATTTAATAAATTAATTTGAATAAAAAAGATTATCGACTTAAATTTCACTATGAATACTTTAAATACATAAATCCGACCCAAATTGATCCATGTGCTGCCCTAAATACATGTGACAATAGACATCATTAGAAGTCTAGAGCATAAATTTGTAACGGGTGCCCCAACCCAAGGGCACGAGTTAACTGCATTCATATTATTCAACCACAATAATCGTAATCAATTTATTTAATATTTTTATATTATTTTTAACTTTAAAATCGTTAAATTAATTTTTATATTTTACTAATTTTAAGAAATTTTATAATTTATAATTTATTGATTTCATAATTAAATAAAATATTAAAGTAACTTTAATAATTATAATATATTTGTTCCATCAACTATCAAATAATATATTTTAAAAATAAATTATTTTTTAAAATAAATAATTCATATCATTTTAAATTATATTATATATTTTTTTATAAAAATAATAACAATATCATTTTATTTATATAGGAAAATATAACATTTTTTATTATTAAAATAAATAATATTTTAATGATATAAAATTATTTTTTAAAAAAGCTAAGTAGATAATAAATTAAATTTCATTAAAAATTCAAGAGCTATATATATATATATATATGAAAAATCATTTAAATATTTATTTTTGATAATCTTATATGGTAATGCATTTTTAACATATGAGCTTCATAGTTTCATTTCTTTTAAATGCGATGTATAAAGTAAAATAAAAAATGATTTTTATGGTTTATTTCTAACCTAAATAAAAACATAAACTAATATATTTTAAGTGTACATTAAAATAGTAAAAAATTGAGATAAAAATTCAAATTCGAAAGTATCGACACTATTAATGATGTGACTTTAGTTCTATTAAAAGTTTTGAAATTCCATTCTCAAAAAAAAAAAAAAAAAAGAAAAGTTTGGAATTTGCATCTTCAAATGATATTTTAAAATTTATGAAATGAGTATAATAGCTCATTCAATTAATTGAATTAATTTAATATAAGACATGGCAATTAATCTTTTTTTTCATTACTTAAAAAACTTTTTTTTTTGCAAAAATAAATATAAAACTCAAAAAAATATTTTTATGCGATAAGCATTATTGGTTTTCCCTGAAAATATTTTATTTCAAATTGATTTATAAGAACTTATTAATTACGAAGACTTATAAAAACATTTTTCTTCCATATTAATTTTGTAGTCTTCATAAATACTAAAAAGATTTATAAAAATAATTTTTTGAATGAATTTATAAAATTTATTTATATTAATAGTTATAAACATTTATAATTCTTTTTAATCGACTTTTCAATCTTTATAGAGACTCGACTTAAAAAAGACTTATGAAAATATTTTCTTTCAAATCGGCTTTTCAGTCTTTATAAAGACTTGACTTAGAAAAACTTATAAAAATATTTGACTTAGAAAAATTTATAAAAATATTTTCTTTCGGATTGATTTATAAAGACTTATTTTTTTCATATTTATTTCTTACCCTTCCAAACGATATTTATAGATAAGAAGTAAATTTAACATAATGACAACAAAAACTAATTCATCTTGTCAAAAAAAAAAAAAAAACAAAAACTAATTCATAACCCTTTTGCTCACTCAATATATATACACACGGCTGCACATATCCTCCTCATCCTCTTGTGTCTTAGCCAATTTGCTATACTTCCTTTCAACCATGGAAACTTGGTTTATCATTGTGATTTCCCTCTTCATCTCTGCCCTCCTAAAGTCTCTCCTTAGCCTTCTTTTCACCACCAAAAGCACCACCAACAAACTCCCTCCTGGCCCCTTCACTTTTCCCATCATCGGCAATTTCCTGTGGCTCACCAAACCATTCTTAGATATCGAGTGCTATCTCCGCTCCCTCCACTCCAAATTAGGCCCAATAGTCACCCTCCATATCGGCACTCGCCTTGCCATCTTTGTCGCTGACCGTTCCCTCGCCCACCAAGCCTTAGTCCGAAATGGAGCCATCTTTTCTAATCGCCCACCAGCCTCTGGAGTCGAAAAGATCAACAACAGTAATCAACATACTATCAGTTCTGCTTGCTGCGGGCCCACTTGGCGCCTTCTGCGGCGTAATCTCACCGCAGAAATGCTTCATCCTTCGCGGGTTAGGTTGTTCTCGCATACCCGAAACTGGGTTCTGCAAGTACTCAAAGAACGTCTAGAAGCAAAGGCCAGAGATGGAGCAGGAGCGGTCGTAGTGAAAGATCATTTTCGATACGCCATGTTTAGCATATTAGCCCTCATGTGTTTCACAGATAATATTGATGAAGATCAAATTAAGAGGATAGAAGATGCACAGTATCGTTTGCTATCGAGTCTCGGCCGGTTCAAGATACTCAATTTATGGCCTAAGGTGACAAAGATTGTGTTTAGCAATCGTTGGGATGAGTACTTGCAAATCCGTCGAAATCAAGAAAATATATTCATACCGCTTATAAGAGCGAGAAAGGAGCTGAAACAAGAGAGACTGAGCAAGATTAATCAAGATAAAAATGGGGAGTCCTTTGTCATGTCATATGTTGATACATTGTTGGATTTGCAACTCCCGGATGAGAAAAGAAATTTGGAAGAGTCAGAAATTGTTAGTCTGTGCTCAGAATTTCTTATTGGAGGCTCCGATACTACTACCACAGCTCTAGAATGGATCATGGCGAATATGGTCAAGTATCCACATATCCAAGAGAAGCTATACGAGGAGATTAGAGAAGTTGTAGGAGACAGAGAGGAAGTAATCAAAGAAAAAGATTTGCAAAATATGCCATATTTGAAAGCTATAATTTTGGAAGGTCTACGGAGACACCCACCAGTACACGTTGTGGCGCCACATGCGGTGACTGAAGATACAGTACTAGACAAATATTTGGTGCCCAAGAAGGGGATTATAAATTTCATGATAGCGGATATGGGGTGGGATCCAAAGGTGTGGAAGGATCCGATGACATTTAGGCCGGAGAGATTTATGAGTGTTGACAGAGGTGGTGATGGAGAAGAGGTGGACATAACTGGAAGTAGGGAAATAAAGATGATACCATTTGGATCAGGAAGGAGGATTTGTCCTGCATATAGTTTAGCAATATTTCTTTTGGAGTATTTTGTGGCTAATTTGGTGTGG
>CATIWR010083945.1:0-38129 GCA_949677035.1 Omphalea diandra | reverse complement strand
ATTATCACTGTTCCAAAAATTAAATATTCTTCATTTCTTAAAATTTAAATCGTTTGATATTTGCCTTTCAACTTGTAGCCAGTAAGCCTTTTAATTCTTTGAACTTGTTTTCCTTTTCTGCCTTTATTTATTAAAGAAAAGATTTTAGGGTCTTTTAATTTCTCAGATTGTTGATTTGGCTTTGACAATTTTTTTTCATTATCAGTTTTACTTGTTTCACTAAAATTATTAAGTTTTGACAATTTTTTTTAACCTGCAAACCTGATGACATTCTGCTATAATCTTGTACAATCTGAGTAAGCCTTAAATCTGATGGGTTGGGTTGGTTTGGCCATCGACGCCGAGGAGTTCCCGACCTAGCCCGACATTCACAGCTCTGTGTCTCTTTTATTCGTATTTTATCACAATTTAAGATGTCAAACGTGTGGTTCCAATTGTGAGAGCATTGATACGTCACTGCACCATATGAATAAGGATGAGGCTTTTGCTGCCCACCATTCTTTCGTCCAAGATAAATACTGAAAGATATATGTTACTTATGACAACAGTTTTCGAGTGCCTATACCATACACCCACCCAACCAGAAGAAGCATACAGAAAGAAAAGATTAACATTATGGCACTCAGAATCTGGGCTTCTTCCACAGCCAATGCACTAAGAATCTCTGTTGCCTCCAAACCTCAGCTCTCTCCTTCATATTCTCTTTCAAGATGCTTCTCCACTGGTACTCTGTTTTCCGTAACAGCTTTCTAATCTCTGTGTATTATATATTTTATGAAGTTGTTTTATATATGCATGCAGTTCTTGATGGGATCAAATATGCAACTTCACATGAATGGGTCAAGCATGAAAGCTCAGTGGCTACAATTGGCATCACTGACCATGCTCAGGTACAGTAAGTACTCTTTTAGTTTCTGTGTCACTAGACCAGAGTAATCACCTCTGAATGATTTCAATTCAGGAACCAGCTGTAAGTTTGTGGGCATAATGTGAATTATTTATTTCTGCAGTGTTGCTCTTTCGCTGAAATTTTGGATGTTACTTGAATATTTCAATACCATTCATTTGAAAATTTTTCAAATGAATAAGGTGTAAACTAAAGATGACCACACATGATCAGAAACCATTAAAAGGAAAATTTTTAATTAGCCGTATAAATGTGTGCGACCTTTAATTATTCCACCTTAAGTGGGTTTATTCTATTTGCAACAATCCATACCCAGTCCACCTGTAAATTTTGAGCACAATGCTGGCGTTGTACCAATAAAAAAAAAAAAAAGCGCATTCTACTGTGTAGCCAAGAGATCATCAAGGGTAAGCACATTGTTTTTCAGGTTTTCTGGTTTCCATCTTTCTTGCTTCTTGAATTTTGTGTTCCACATAAATTTCTGTTATACTTTAGGACAATGTTGCAGCAGCTGTTAGGAACTGGGGAATAAGATTGGACCGTGAAATAAACTAAAGAGGATAAAATTGATGCTACGCATGAAACATGTTTCATATTTAACAGGGCCATCTAGGAGAAGTAGTGTTTGTGGATTTGCCAGAAGTTGGTGGTGCAGTCACTCAAGGCAAGAGCTTTGGAGCAGTGGAAAGTGTGAAAGCAACAAGTGATGTCAATTCTCCAATCTCCGGTGAGATTGTTGAGGTTAACTCGAAGCTTACTGAGGCACCTGGTTCGGTAAGTACCTTAATCTCTGTCAAGGTAAAAAAAAATAATAATAAAGCTCAGTTTATTTATATAACTTTGATACCTGTTCTTATGATGGAAGATTAATTCAAGTCCATATGAAGAGGGATGGATGATCAAGGTGAAGCCATCCAATCCATCAGAATTAGAGTCCTTAATGGGGCCTAAGGAATACACAAAATTCTGCGAGGAAGAAGATGCTGCTCATTAGAATTTAAGCAAGCTTGTCTATTCCTTTGGACTAACTTGTTTTGGGCATACTTGAGTCCCAGCTCTTGTCATATCCAATCTCATTTTAATTTTCTGCCTCTGTTCATGTTATGTTTTTGCACTTTTATACGACTAAGCAGCTGCATGCTCCCTTATTTTTCCTGCTTTCTTCATATAATTTTTTATGATACATTGAAAATTTACCGGTCTAAAATACACATATAAGTGAGATTTCTGGTAGACATTTCACAATATAAACTTCATAATTCACATATTAATTATGTATATTCTCGGAGGTCATCCAACAATTTAAGCTTTTCAGTTGAATATTCGTTGACATGATGAAATACTTATGTTTGATAATATTTTTGCTTTCTAAGTTTAAATGAATTTAAAATTTTATTTTGTTGCATTAAAAATTATCAATCTTAAATTTTTAAAATAGCTAAAACTTATAATTTAGCAAGGTGTGATTTAAGTATTTGTTTATAAAGGAAATATTAGTCTAATTTAATTCAATTTGATGAATTGGAAGAGTAATTGCATATACAAATTTCAACCTTGCTCCAATAATTGGAATTGATTTTTACATGATAATCCCAAATTCAGTGATGCCTAATAACAAAAAAAAAAGTAACTTTTTTTTTTAGTTTTCATACTATTACCCAATACTTTTAAAATGCCATATAGCAGCTAGAATTAAATGAACTTCTTTTTAATAGCACCCATTTATCAAAATTAAACCCATAACTAAGTTCAATTGATGACAGTAACATCAAATTCAGCTCTCAAATAGCAGCTTTTTTTAAGTGATGTTATATTTTTATCATTAATTGAACTTCATTTGAGGGGTTCAATTTTGATCAAAGGTTGCTATTAGAAAAGTTCCTCAATTTTGGATGTTATATATCATTTTGAAATTATTAAGTGATAATAAGAAAACTTGAAAAGAATTAAATTTTTTTTTTTTTTATCATTAGGCCTTTTAGTGGAGTGACATGCAAGGTTATACAATGAAAATTTAATCTTTTATAATTAAGAGTAACAACTTCATGTTAATAAAAATTTCCAACTGGGAATCTACAAAACATACAAAGTACCAGAAGAAAAAGTAAGGATAACTACAAGAAATCAAAATCACAAGTCACTACATTGATCACTAATTATACAAGAGAAAAAGGAGACAATTGAAATGCCAAGATGGATGCCTAGCTCTTCTGCAGAAGAAGAGGATTAAAGACTGTGTGAATAGCAGAAAGCAGGAGAATCGCATAAGTTATGACTCCAATGAAGGCAGCAATTAATGCTCCCGTTACTTTGTCACAGTATTTAGGAACTTGACCACATATAGGTAACCAGCCTGCTCGGGAATTCCCTTTCTTCCCCACATAAGCAATTGCCAAGGCAGCTGAAATGCTTGACATGAGCAACATGGTGAATACCTACTCCACAAACAAAAACCATATAGTAGTACATTGTATATAAGTTGTACCTTGCAATGAAATCTGATGGAAGTGACATCAAATTTTCAACACAAAGAAACATATGATGTTGGCCTATTATCTTTTTAAGGTGTGATGGATGGGATTTTTAATTTTTCTACTTTAAATAACAAAAGTGTTTGAATTTGTAATCGTCATATTGAATTGCAGGTATGCTAATTGAGTTATTATACGTGAATTAAGCCTATGCTAGTTGATCAAATTTGGACATATTATTTGAAAAATCTAATTATAATGAGAAGCATAAGAATTGTTCATTAGAGGAAAAGAAAGTTGAAGGCTGAAATTATATATATTTAATAAAATTACCATATCCGTGACGACGACTAATCGCCAAAGCATACTCTTCGAAGGAAGAAATAAAACTAAAAACCCATAAACGCTCAAAATTGCATTTACAATTACAAAGTACCTGCATAGCAAAAGAAAATAATAATAATAATAATAATAATAAACCATAAATTAACAAAATGGTAGATGAGATTAAGAACCAAAGAAACGAAATTAGCTTACTTGAAGGCTGGGGTGTCAGTGTATTTAACTTCAAATGCAACAGCAAAGAAGGAAGCAGTCTCATGGCTAGTAGCCATGACAATTGCTGCTGCTAGTGTAGCACCAAAGGCAATAAGCCTGAGCAGAAGGGTACATATTCTCTTGACTTTGGCCATGAGGGCAACAGAATTGAAAAGGGTATCCATTGTTTCCCTATACAAGGTCAGTCAGCTATATAGTGTGGTAGTAGGAGGGGCAGATGAAGGGCGGTGCACTTGTGTTGTATATGCACTATATACACTAGAATTCTGGTTTGTTAGTTGAATTGTTGATCTGCCTATTCCGACCGTCCACCTCTTAAGTTTTTTCTACAATTTGTGCTCTATGTATAGACTTTGACAGATTGATGTGCGTAACCTGTGGCCTTTGTTTACTTAAGTCATTAGTATTCTTCAGTCGGATAATCTTCTCATGAAAATGCTGGTTTTGCTTTAACACTAATATTAATTATATATGAAGTGGATGAATCTGATTGGCCACAGAACCAAATCCATTGGGTTTCTTCTCAAGGCTCCATTTTCTAGGTGATCTATCACATTTTTTCTAATAGACTAGTTGATTTATGCGTATATTAGCCTTAAGAAGATATTGAAGTTATTGGGTGGATCTGTAGACTAACGTGGAAAAATGGGAAACTTATTAGGATGAAATCAATGGGAAAATGAACGAGATTCAGAATTTGTTCAACCAATTATTTTATGTTCTTGAAGATGCCATCACTTTGTGTAACTAACCATTTCTATGATCAGAAATAATAGATACAAAATATTTTATTTTAATTTAAAGGAAGCTAGCTGTCTTGACATGTCTTGACATAATCTAATGATTAATTACATTAATCAGTTGAATAAAATTTTAAGTTTTTTAAGATTAAAAAAATTATATTATTTTTTGAGTCAAATCAAATTAAAGTGTTAAAATCGACTGACATGCTTCAATTTAATCAGAAGCATATACACATGATTTAATTATTTCTTTTAATGTAATAAGAATATTTTTATTAAGAAATTATTTAATTTTTCAAATGATTATTAAATTTATGTTAACTTTTTCAAGAATTCACACTGTATCACTTCTTAAATGCTAACCTCCTCATCTATTGTTTGGCACAAACGACGGCGTTTTGCCGACACAGTTAGTTCAGCTTGACTTCTTCTCCTCCAAAGTCAAAACACCCAAAAATTTTCTCGGAGACCAAACAAAACGGAAAATGACAATCTCCTTGTCTTTCACTTCTCTGTCCAAAACCCCCAAATTAAATAACCCAACAGCCCCGACACCAACACCATCGTCATCTAAAACATTCCTCAATGCCAAACCTCACTTCAAACCCTACACTCTTTCCACATCTACTACACCGCTATATCTCGAAAACGAGTCTCCACCACCCGATGCCTATTCACCGGCATCGTCGAAGAGATGGGCGAAATCAAGCATCTGGGTACTACCCAAACTGGCGGTTACGACCCCAAAGTCCGAGCAAAAACGGTTCTTGACGGCGTCAATCTTGGCGACAGCATTGCAGTCAATGGAACCTGCTTAACCGTTTCACTGCCGATGACTTCACCATCGGTTCATCACCAGAAACGCTGAGAAAAACATCTCTTATCGAGCTGGAACCCGGGTCACTGGTCAACCTGGAGAGGGCGTTGCAGCCCACGAGCCGAATGGGGGGGCATTTCGTGCAGGGACACGTGGATGGGACGGGCGTCATAGTCGGGAAGGAGGAAGAAAGGGACTCATTATGGATAAAGGTGAAAGTGGATAAAGGATTGTTGAGATATGTGGTGCCAAAGGGCTTTATGGCGGTGGATGGAACTAGTTTGACAGTGGAGGATGTGTTTGATAAGGAGGGCTGCTTCAATTTTATGCTGGTGGCTCATACACAGCAGAAAGTGGTTATTCCTTTGAAGAAAGTTGGGCAGAAGGTGAATTTGGAAGTGGATATTTTGGGTAAGTATGTGGAAAGGTTGCTTAGTAGTGGGTTTGAATAAATGAGAGGTAAAGATGTATCTTTTTTGTGTTTTTGCTTTGTACTTGTTGCATTTGAGGAAGTTTGACTAAGAAAGACTTTTTTTTTTAACGTGATTTTTTTGTTTCTTGGATTGGTGTGTGAGATGGTGTTTTCTGGTTCTTTCTTTGATGATGCTAATGTGGGTTTGATTGGATATACTTGTTAAAAGAGATGTGTCAGGAATAGATGAAAAGACTTCTATAAGCTTTATA
Source organism: Omphalea diandra (assembly GCA_949677035.1). NCBI lineage: Eukaryota > Viridiplantae > Streptophyta > Magnoliopsida > Malpighiales > Euphorbiaceae > Omphalea > Omphalea diandra. Next base: position 31,949 of record CATIWR010083945.1, on the reverse strand, counting down.
TGAAAGTTTGTTCATAATTGCTGTGTAGTTTACTAATCCATGTTATTATGACTATTGTAGTTTCTTAATTATTACAACGAGAGAGCTAGAAATTTCGAAGTAAGGTGTAGTTATTCTTGCCCGTAATAGTTGAACAGATTGAGATTGTTCTTCCAACCAAGTTTATTAGAAATGGTAACCTTGGGACATGTTGTAACAATACCTTCTAATGCCATTTGATGGTATCTAGAAGCAATGTTCTGAATAGGTGGCTATAGCTGAAGAAAGACAATAACCAGAGGAAGAAAAATAGTACTCGGAGAAAAAAGAAGAGGCAGTAGGATGTTTATTTGTCTGCATCTCTCTTTTCTCTTTCCTTCTAATTGTATCATCTGATTAAGGAACTACTTGGTTGTTCGCGACGTCAGGAACACATTTAGATGAACTTTTTCATTCAAGAAAGATCGACTCACCAGCGCCACAGAACAATTGTGTGAATTCGTCCAAGTATCATGGATAGCAAAACTGTGCGGATGCACCCGAGAGCCACAGAACAATTGTGTGATATAGGGTGTCTATTTTAGAAGCAATTTTGTGCATTCAGGGAAAACTATACCATTTATGCTTAAAGTAGATACAAGTATTCCTTGGAAGTTTCTTTTTCATGGTTGACAAACCTGTAGAAGGTTTCATACTTAAATTGCATAATTTGATGAATATTTTCACTTTCGGAGTGGTGCTCACTTAAAAGTGCTTCCTCACTGTATCAGATCCCCAAATCTTTTTCCTACTGTGGCTGTTTGGCGTAAGTTTGGTTCTATGTGATCTTCAAAATGATATTGAGCTTGATGGTTGATCTCACAAATAATATTTAGGTGAGATATTCAAACAACTTTGAGCTCTTCTTGTTATATATATGCATAAGCTGAGAACGGACACCATGTGCCTGCACAGATCCTGTGAGTTCTAACTTAGAAACACGGGGAATTTTTTGCTGGATGTTGCTGTTGGGACTGGGTTCTGTTCTTATTATCATCGAACTATTAAGAGATTCGTCTACCCGCATCAATTCATTGCTGTCTTTTTCTTTTTCTTTTTCTTTTTTTTTTTTTTTTTGGGACACAGTGTATACAAGATATTCATTGCTGTCTTTTTACTTTTTCTTTTTTTCTTAGAGATAATGTATACAAGATATTCGTCATCATAATCATCAATATCATTATCAATATTACACTCACAATTGACCAAAGTCAAAATCTATTTGTGCAAGCAAAATAAACATTATTACAATGTCATAACTGCATCAACCTTGGACTCTTTCTTTCTCAATGGTAATTATTGCCTTGAAATACAAAAATTCCTCAGCTATCCCTATCTGTTTTCCTATCTTGAAAGTTCTCTGGTTGTTCTGTGCATAAGAGAGCCATTCCTATCCTTTTTTTGGCTGGAACTTAGCTCTTCTTTTCACTTTTTGCTTATAATTATTATCTAAATATTAATGAACTCTATTCTGTTTAGATCTGAAAGTAGATCCCTCGTTTGTTCTCTTCTACTCTAACATGGGTTTCCACTAAGGATTTATTTTGCCTCTTTTTCTCTAGATCTTACTATTCCTCCCCTCCAAATCACCCCAAATGTCGCTCGTAATCCATCAACGGTTAGGGGATAGGTCCTTATTCCTCCATGCTGTCTTCGTTGATATCTTCAAGTAGGTTGATAATGATACTTAAAGATCTGTTTAGATTTTCAATGGCGGTGTTACAAGTTAATTATATTGCGCACACTGTTGAACTCCGATCAAATTTTTTGGTGGCATAGTCGAGGATTTCACTGTTCAGGTTTTAAGAGAATTTGCCGCTTTAATTATGTTTCTATTGCATGTTTTAAGGTTATCTAAGTTTTGATTGAGCAGTGCTTCCACTCAAATAAAAAAGAGAGCATTTGGTAAACATGGGCTCACTCTTCCAAAAATTAAAAAAAAAGTTGGGCTTACCCATTCCTCTAAATCATCAAACTATAGGCTAATTCTTCGGGCGGAGAGGATGCGGGGAGTTGGAGGAATAATTTTTGTGGCAAAATGGTTAGCGTTTGAAGATTGGAATTCTTCTCTAAGTCCTACATAATTTTATTTCAACTTTATCATTATTATTTATAGGTGTGACTCACGACTCACACTTACAACCGTTTATATAGCTATTTTTTATTTTTTTGAGAGGAAAAGGTTTATAAAGCTTTGACCGAATGTTGAGAAGAATAAAAGCACTACCTTGTTCAAGTTATATTTAATCATGTATTGCATGATTAGGTCACATTATTCAGGCAGAAGTATAGGGCCTATTTTGTTCTAAAAAGTGTTGGGTTCCTTTTACTCATTTCAGTCAATCTTTCATCATAGACCAACAAAGTTGGTTTGTCACTCGAACTTGGGACCAATGCCCAAGCTTTTTTTCCGATCTGTTTGTGAAAATTTGCAAACTTCAACATAATAATGAATTTTTTTTTTTTTTTTTGGATACTTGCAACAAGAATATCTTCCAGCAGTTCATATGTTAATAAAACTTAAGTTTTTCTTCATATAATTGTAAAAATAATATTTTTCATATTGATTTGATGTACTTAGAGATACTTATTATTTTTAAATACTGCCTCTAATAATCAATTTAAAAAATTAAAGAAAAAATAAAACAAATCCACTTTGAACTCTATAAAGTGGGTGCAAGCGGATCTTCTTAACCTCCCCTAACAAATCGTAGTTAGGTAGTTAGTTAAAGTGTTGTACTATTGTTTTGCCTTTGTTTTAAATTAGCTGGTTAATGAGCAGTAGTTTATGGACAGTTTAATATTTAAATTAATCCAAAATGTCTTTTTGATTAAATTGATCTAAGTCAAAATAATAAATGCGATTTTATATAATGTTTTACGACTATTTTAACTTCACATAAAAATGAAAGATGAATTTTAATTGAAAAATAAAAAAATAACATTATTATCATTAATTAATGTATTTCTTTCATCTGGGTCAATTTTATCCAATTTGTCATCCTCTAAAATAATTTAACAATATGCCTAATATTAATGAAGCAACTATGGTTAATTTATTTAGGGCTTTTTGTCTTTGGTTAAATGTCACAAGCGTGCATGTGAATATGCATACCCTCTCACATTGCGATGCATTAGCATCATTTTGTGCATTAGTTGATGATCATAATTAATGTTTAATTAATTGGGTTCATGTTGTACGTCAATTGTAGTGGTTTATATTGAATTGACTCAACTTCTTCCAATGAGAGTGTGCATTTGTTGAAGTACAGTGCACCGCACCAACCCGGCTAGTGAACTTTTGTTGGACTTCACAATCATGTAGCTTTGACGTTGATTATGGGCATTATTATTAATAATGTTCACCAGCTACAATTTAATATTTATGTAAAGTATCTCTAGCAGTATTAGTTATCAAAATTATCATATTGTTCAATGCTCAAGCAATGAGAAATAGGCTCTACTATAAGAACAAGAATGTTACATTAGGCATGAGAACATCGTTGTACTTTTTATTAAAGAAATTTGTTCGTCCCTTATTTTTGTTTTTGAGTTTGATCATTAGAATCATTATTTAAGAGAATAAATATTTATGAATGCATCAGATCAATATAAAAATTATTTTTAATATCATCTAAAAAATAATCTCAATTAATACAAAAATTAAGTAAAAAATGTTAATATATACATTTGGATTAGATGATTTATATGATAATTTTTATGTTTCTTGTTAAGTTCTAATTATAAATTCAAACTTATAGTCTTGATTTTAGAAACGATTTTAATATGATCATGTCAAATTTTATTTATCAATTTTAAAATTTAAAGCTCATGAAACTTGAATTTATTTTGGAGTTTGGACTTGATCACCAATCTTTTTGAAATAGTAAAATTTGTCTTCAATAATTGTCACAAATGTACATAAAATAGATACTGCACATGTCTCTTATACTCATTGGAAGCTCAAAAATTATCTTCACCACATTGAACGCGCCAGAGATAGGCATAAAGAAGAAAACTATATTATCTCCAAATGTGACCGAATCCAATACATCCCTAACTTGTTAACACGTAACATATTGTCTCCTTTCTTTGGTGAATCTACATATAGTCCAAAAGCAACACCCGTAACCAAAGAATTTTTTTTTTTTTAATATATAGAAAAAAGCATACATATTTTGCCTAGCAAAACTTGGTATCTTCCTTCTTGTCCTCATAAATTAGCTTTGCTTTGTCTTTTGTTGGTTAAATCATTAGCTTCTCAAGCTGCCATCTCTGTACTATAAACCAACATCGAAGAAAAATGGACAAATTTTGTCACCAATTAATGATCCTGGTTGAAATTGTATTTGTTGATTTTTTTTTTTTTTTTCTGGCCTGAACTAAAAAAGAGTGGTTGACAAGCACTTTGGTATGACACTTGTCATGAACCCACATGATTGATCATCTAATGTGTCGGCTAACTATAACCACATGAATTATTAGCATATAAAAAGACCACAGCACAAATTGTTATGTCATGGCTCACGCCAGCAAAATTCACACTTGCAACATTTATTATTCACCATAGAGAACGTTCGGACTCTTTTATCTGATCATTCATTGAAATTTTCTTTAAAAAAATAAATAAATAATTTTTGTGGTTTTCTTGCATAGACTGCCGTTTTGGGCATAACCTTATTCGGCCTCACTCGGCTACATAATTTGTCTGTTCAGAAAATACATCCATATCAAATCAAGAAGACAGCAATATCCCACTTAGGAGTTCATCATTTATTTTTTCAATTTTTTATTATTAAAACGAGCCCCTATTCAGTTGTGCCTAATTTCTGGTTAAGTTTGATTTTTTTTTTCTTGTAATTAATCAAATAATGGTCCCTGTTATTAATTATATGTATGCATGTGTTTCACAATCATTTTGATATATATTCTAATGAGATATATTCACAAAATGATTATGTGTTGTTCTCATTTGAAAGATTTTCTAATTGAATAATAGATTTATTTATGATTTCTATGCTCAATGTCATACTGTTTGATTTTTTTTAATCAAATTGTAAGCAATTTAAACCGATGGAAGTGATTTTAATATGTATGTCAAAATATTTCAATTAGTTTGATTTTTATTAGAGTTTGAACTTATGTTTAGGTTAAAAATGTACATTTAATTACTTAATTAATTATTTTTAAGTATTAAATTAAAAAAATTACATCAATGAAATTTTATTATGATGCTCGCTCTTAAACAATCTTATTTTACTACTATGTTAAGCATCAGTTCTATTTCGCTGATTTTAATAATCTAATATTTGTCATAAATAAATTGAAAAAATCAAAGCATTTTCGTCATTTTGAATAATTTTTTATCTTTTAGGTTATGTTTGTTTCACAAAAAATAACTTATTTGAAAAAAATATTTTCTAAGAAAATATTTTTTGAATAATATATTTTCTGGTATTTGAAACACATTATAAAAAATATTAATTTTCTTTTGATTTATAAGTTTATTAATAAAATTTAGACTATAAATATTTATATTTATATTATTATTATTATTTAATATAAAAAAATTATATAAAAAATAAAATTTTTTATGAGTCTCACGTATCATCAACGACCACCATTAATTAATGATAATTAATAATAGTATCGGTAGTTAATAATGACCAATAATAATAATAACTACATGTATTTATATAATTTATTTTTTATTTAGATGAGTTTACTAAAATCTAAAAAATGATAAATGAAAAGTTATTTTTTAAAAAAATAATTTAATTTTTTTAATTATAAAAATATTTTTTTATTAACTAATTTTTCTAATCACAATAAATAAAGGTATTTGCGAAAAATATTTTTTAAAAAATATTTGATGTCAACGAAACTTGAGGGGCTTGGGTGGTGCCGTAATCATACACGTGTCTAGCTATAACTGGACTCAAGTTGAAAAAATTGACCTATCAATTAATAACATTGGAACAAGTCTTCTCCACGAGATCAATATCGACATGGCGCGAAAAGACCTTTTCTCATCCCCGTTATTACAATATTGCCCTTGTCAAAGGGGATGATGTGATGATAATCCACAAGAATATCTCTTTACAAATGTTGTTGCCCTTAATTTCTGGCACTCATTCATTTTCTTGCCTTTGTCACATTGTAGTGGAGAATGATAGACAGAGCAGCTGAATTGAATCTAAGATTACATGCTTTTTATTTAAATAAATATCTCATGAGATGTATTTATCAATATGTTTATCTCTTTTTTTTTTTTCAAAAGGATCAAAATAATAATTTCAGCTATTTACATTTTTTTTTAAATCTTTTACACTCTCTTAAATAAATATAAAAACAGAATTACATTGAGGTTGGGGTGGATTATAACCCATAATAATTTAGAAAAAAATAAAAAAATATATATAACTTCTATATAATTAAATATTCTTATATTTTTCTCTTAAATTACTCATTCAATTAAATATCAAAAGAGAATATTCTCAAGTAGAAAAAAAAAACATTCATTCTCTAGTTCGGGGTGAAAATATATTTATTATCTAGTCCGAGGTAATTAAATTTTCTAATTACATTATTGGGTAAATAGATTATATCAAGAAATTTTAAGAGTGTAAATAGATTATATCGAGAGTCTTAAACCCTAAACCCTAAAACTCAGGATAAAATCTTGAGGAAATAAAAAAAAAAAAGTATCGAGAAAAATTAATGTCTTGAGAAAACAAGAGCTAATGTTTCAAAGTGATTTCTTCTTTGCCTTTGTTGTTGCCCTCTCGCTGAGCCTCCTCTCATAAATATCACCGGTGGCCACCTCTCCCTTTATCTTCCTTTTTTCTTGTATATAATCTCTATGTGTGGTGGTGTTGGATATCTATCCTTTCTTTATTTTTGGTTAGAAAAATCCTCCCTTTTGTGTTAGGTTTTGCCTATGGAATGTTTTTCTTGTTTGCTTCGGCGTGTGTCCAGCTTGGATCTGGAGGTTTTTCAGTTACTGTGGAGGAGCTAAGCTCATGGATGGAGACAAGCCATGTACAAAAGAGGATTGTTGCAGCCTATGAATCTCCTTCAAATGCAATTAAGTTTTAAACTCAAGTAAAGCATATTTCTCCAGATCTCTTGTTCTTCTCATATACATTTGGTTTTGAAATCAGACCCTTTAATGAATTTTATTTCTGGCCAAAAAAAAAAAATTGTTTCTAAGTGATAGGAGCTGATGTCTTGAGGTGCACGTGTGAGAGATATACGAATTATGACGGTACATGTCAATCAAATACTAACAAAATAAAAGATATTTTAGAATATATTATATGGTCCCGAAGCTATGTTATGTTGACTCCATGAATAATTGACAAATATTAATCTTTGTTTAATCTCCAAGCACAAAATTTTTTTATAATACTTTATGTGGAGGAAAAAAAAAAAAAAAAAAGAAGAGATTCCACAACAAACAACCAAATTTTTCTATATCCAATATATTTAAGATTTGAATTTTATTTTTTTTATTTTTTTGTCTTTGCTCCGATTTCATGGATTAAGGTCTAGAATTGTACCGTTGCTGGTTGTAGATCCAACCTTTTTTTTTTTTTTTCTTTTCCATTTCAAGCTTTTGTTTATTATAAATAAATCGGAAGGTCGTGCTAACTGTTTTGTTTTAATCTGATTAGATTTCTCAACTGTTGATACTGAAATTATATTTTTGTTTTAGTTAAAATATTAGTTCTGTCTATATTGATATAGTGTTAGCTTGTTTGGGACTTAGATTTATTGGTTCATAAAATATCATATTAGTCCTGGTTCATAACTTCTCCTCCTATCGATATAGAAATCGATTCCAGCAGTTGTCTGTACTGATTTTTTTTCTTTTGGAAAAAATAGAATTCTTGAGTTTTTCACATCAGTATTTTTTTTTTCACATTATTAATTCTATAGTCTTAGTCTTATTATCTAGCTACTTCTCACTAATGGGTAATTTTTATCAATAATAATTGAATTATAACTAAAATTCTATTATGGTCACTAAAAATTGATTTTATTTAATTAAATAACTATATTTTTATTTTTATTTCATTGTAATTTATTGAGCTTTTTATGGTTTTTATTTCATCATTGAATTATTTTAAATTTTATTTATGAAAAAGTTTTGAATTTCTATGTTTATGAGTTATAACAAAAAAAATTCAAAGCACAAAATCAATTGAGATTAAGAAAATCATTAAAAAATATCAATAAACTATAATAGAATAAAAATCAAAATTTAGTGATTTAATTGAATAAAATAGATTGTTACCTACTATAATAAAATTTTGATCATAATTCTATAATCATGAGAATTAATTACCCCACACTGAAATATATACTTTGGATATCAATAATATCTATCGATATATGCACTCTCTGCATCTGTTACATTAGTAATTACCTAAGCTATCTTCATCGGTACATTTCTTTGTATTTCTTGTGTCTACCTTTTTTAAGTATTTGATTTTAAAGTAAGATTAATCATCTATTTTGTCATTTATCATGAGCTTTCATCAATATAAATTCAAAGATGATTAGACTCTTGAGTTTATCTCGAGCCAAGATAACACGTATTCTTATTTATGATAAGTACAAAAAAAATCACAATCAAACATCTAATAATTAAGTTTTACCTTTGTTGAATGGGATATTACATTGCTTATTAACAAAAAAATATGATTCAATTTTATAAAAAAAACAATTGTGATTAATTTCATTAAAAGTGAATGATAATTATATAAACCCTCAATCTTAGCATTCGGGTTCAACATTATGTGACGTAATGATACATATCTTAAAAGGATTTAATAATGATCATGAAATATTTAATTTATAGTCATTTAGACATTTTTAATGATAATTTTTTATATATGAGTGTATAAAAAGGACAAAAAACTTAAAATTAAGTTTATGGTCAAATTGAGATTATTTTTACCAATAAACTAAGTTTATGGTCAAGTTTGGCCTAGCACTAAGTTAATTGCTAGGCCAAACTTGTTGGTATAGATTTAGATTGGATATTTAAACACATTCATTTGTCGTCGAATTTATTTTTAGTTTATGTTATATTTGACTGCAAACTTATCAAGCTATTTGTTAATTATTTTATGTAGGATTATAAATAGATCTAAGAAGTGATTTGTACAATCTTGACTTTTCTTTCATTTATTGATGCCAAGGCAATCAGAAAAAAAAAAAGATCATTGAACTAAGTTTTAATGTATTATTGTCTTAAGTTTGAATACGCTAAGATATTGCAAAATATAATGTTTTATAAATTGGCTAAATAAAACATGAATCTCCCATCTTGAATAAAAAATAAAATAAAATAAAACATCAACTAGAAGAAAATGACATTTTTATAAAAGAGAAAAATAAATTTATTTTGGAGCAGAAATTCAAAGTCAATAACGTAAATTCAATAACAAAAAAAAGAAGGGCATCATCATAAATCACCGTAGTGTCGTTGTTGCCGCGTAAAATATTCGAAGTTATCAGGTCACTGACTGACCAAATATCATCCTTTGCCCTTTGCTATATATGCCCACAATGAACTCAACATTTTTCCATCCCATTCAACAGGTATAATAATAAGAAGAAGAAGAAGAAAAATTCCCTTTCTCTCTGTCTTCAACTTTTTCACTCCAAGAAACCAAATCAACAAGATCCCTGGGATTCCGATTCCCATCTCCAAGAAATGAAGAAATCCAGTCTATTTGCTGCTTCAGTTGCTGCTGCTGCTTCTGCTACTGCCATATCTTCATCTTCCACCTCAACCTTTAGCTCTACCTCTAATATGCAGGTAATTCTTGGAAACTAAATTCTGGGTCTTTCTTGTTTTAATACCCCCTGGTTATTTTCTCTTCTGCTTTTTCTATTTTCCCCTGTTCTTAGTCATGGTGCTTGATATTCTTGGGATTAATTTGATTTTTTGTTTCCTTTAAATTCTTGGGACTTTGAGCCTCCTCTTATCCTGGATTTCAGTCTTGCTGAACTTTCCCCCATCTTCCATTTTATTAGAGCCAACATGGCATGGTTTTTATGCTAATAATTACATTTGGTGGTAACATTTTTCTTGTAGGAAGCTAGCGCAAACAAAGATCAACAAAGATCACCTTCCACAGATAAATTTGCACCAAAATTTGATGGGTTGAGGTTTATTGAAACTTTGGTCACTGCTCACAGATGATGAGATGAGACTATTGATCTTCTGGTTTAGAGCTCCACCGTCCCTAATTTTAACTACCCATCTTCTCTTTTTCTATTTTATTTAGAAGAAAAGAAAGAGGGAAAAAGCTAATATAAATCATAAAAAGAAAGCAAATTTTGTTCTTTTTCTGAGTAGAAAAATGCAATGTTTTAGTCAAGTTTTGTAACAGCGTTCACACATAAATTCATCCTTTGTTTCTCTTTTGTGCTTTATTGTTTTTTACCATTTCTCTCTCTCTCTCTCTCACAATTGCATCAATGACTTGCCACGTGGCAGAAAATGATTGCCTGCCAAGGTGATATATATAAATATTTATGATTAAATTCCAAGTATGAGATCAAAGGGAAAGGTTGCCCAACTCAAATTCCCATGAATATTCCTCTCAAACAAAAAAAAATCCCATGAACATTTTCAAACAATAGTTTGTTAGATGTTAAGCATGCCTGATTATGTTTTGCTTCTGTGACACAATTAATGTGGTAGATTATCTTTTGTTGAGTCATGTTTTTTTTTAAAAAAAAAATGTTTCAGCGTTTCTTCATTTTTCATATTTTTTCACATTTTTTTATAAATATTTTTTAAAAAATACTCTTTTCATCCTAATATTTTAAACTATATTTTCCTTTTTTAGTAGTTTAAAAAAATAGATATTTTTTTTTTATATTTAGATATCGGTTTAGTTATAAATTGTTAAATTTGTTCTTTCATTAATTACTCAATATATCTAGATTAATAATTAAATTTTTTACTATTTTGAATTGTAATTCTCTATACCTCTTTTTTTGATATTTTAATGTTATGTAATTAATGAAATTTTATATCAACAATGAAAAGTCATCTTTATATAGTCTTTTCTTTTTATCTTTAAAAACTCATTATTTTTTTAAAGAAAATACAATAAATAGTATTAAAAATATTTTAGTAAAAAAAGTGACTATTAACTAATAAAACTTAATTTTTTAATTTTTGTGTAAAAAAAAAAGACTTATTATATTGGAATGAAAGGAGAATCATATTTTTGCATCGTTTCTATATTTTTTTTGTTTGTGTATTTTCATTTCTGTGTAGTATAGACTATGGATATATAATAAGGGGAAATGGGGATTTTTTTTTTAATTTTTAATCTAAAATTTGCTATAAAAATCTATATGTTTATTTGTTAGTTGGCAAAATTTGTCCAAGATATTTTTTTGTTGGAGCGTTAAATATTTTTATATTTTTTTCTTTAGTAGGATGATATATAACATATTTTAAAATAGATGTGGTATGATATTTTTTCAAATTTATTTAATATTTAATGTTTATTATATTTTCAAATATGTTTTATGTATATATTATTAATAAATAAATAAATAAATGACAATATAAAGGCACTCTTTTTTTTTTTTTTTTTTTTGGCCAGCATGAGACAATAAACAAGCAAAAAGCTTAATTGATTTTCTGATTGACGTTGGAATCAAGCTTTCCAAATTATTCTTGACCATTGTGTTGTGTCTACAAGGACAGATGGAAGAATTTCATCCTTAGAACGCCGAACCAACATTCTGCTTGAGGTGCAGCTTTTACATGCATTTAGGAACACAAATATGATTAGTAGTGTGATCGTTTAGCCCAAGGATAGTGAGACTGAGAAAATTTTCAATTCTAGCCAAACCAATGGGAGAGCAGGGAATAGAGTTCACAGTTTATAATCTAATTTAAAAATATTTGATTCGTGGATTGAGTTAAATCAAATTAACTTTATTTAAGTCAAATTAGTAAAGTATTTAAAATTATTTAAACTTTAAAATAATATTTTTTAAAAAATAAAAATTATGAATTATTTGACTTGATTTAAAATTTAAAAATAATATAAATTTTTGTTTATATCTTATTCGAATGTTCCGACTTGAATTTTATAACTTGAATATGATAAAAAAAAACATAATTCAAATTTAAAATCATTTTACTTAAAATTAATCTAATTCAATTTTTTTTATCATTTTTAAAAGAAAGCCTCATAAACACTATACTGTTTGGAAATTTAAAAAAAAAAGCAAAATAACTAAATAACTACATATATTTGTTTTTAACCATCTAATTATATATATAGAGAGAGAGAGAGAGCCAAAACTAGAATATGACAAAATGTTGACGTGGTAAAATTCTTTTGAGTTTAGTTTTATTTAAGTCATATGATAAGTTATCCTTAAGAGTTGATTCATTCATTTGTAACGTTTTGTGCATTAATTAATCATTTATTTATTTATTGACATACTTTTTTTTAACTTTTTAGTGTACTAATTTTTATAAATGTAATTATATTCTTAAAAATATATTATCTACATGATCTGTATATGGATGCTTGGATTTCATGACAAATCTAGGTTAATTGTCATTTGATGCGATATTCATTGGTTGCTAGCTAATCTTTAATAAAGTGGAATAATTTTATTTTATTTTAAGTATAACTTAATTGATTTATTTATTTATTTTTCATTTATAGGAAACAAAAGATTTATGTAAATTTTAGCAATTATAATTATAAATAAATTTTATATAAATTTAGTGAGAGTATAACATTTGAACCTATTTTGTTATTATCACCTAGCCCCTTAAGAATTGATAAAAGAAAAAAAGAAAAAATATTTTAATAATAAATAAAAATTATTTTTCATAATTTGTGTTTTAAAATTTCAAGAGAATAATTGTGAATATCAAAATATACAAAATCAATCATTTATTATATTTGACATTTTATAATTTACTAAATGAAAATATAAATTTAATAACTTTGAAATTGTGAAGAGATGAAATTTACTATACGGTATTGTTATTTAATACACTTTCTTTTTAGTTTTAATTATATTTTATTATGGTAATTTTTATATACAATTTCATCTATACATCCTTAAATAGTTTAACATCAGTTTCAAAACGCAAAAAGCATGAAATATCGCCTAATTTAATATGGTTTCCAAATCCCTTTCACATTTCATATATATTGACCTTCTTCTAACAGTTTTAACATTTTAAAAAAAAAAGCAAAAAATTTCTTAAACTGCTTATTGGATTTTTTACCATGTGATCATCATGGCTAAAAGTCATAATTAAATTACTTAAATATTCATCCTAATTAATAGGTTTTCTAATCATTTATCTACAACCTTATTTCTTAATCAAAATAAGTACTTAATCCGTTCCAATATTAAAGCTTATATTTTCTTTTTTAGAAGTCTCAAAAAATAGGTTATTTGTCATAGTTATATGTTGATTTAATTATAAATTATCAAATTATTAATTGTTTAATATATCTAGATTAATAATTAAACTTTTTTTTAATTGCTACTTTGGGGTTGTCTATTTCATGTTTCTCTTTAAAGGGGAGACGATAAACGGAAGCAAAGGTGATAAAGACCAAAGGGGTTCCCCATTATTTAGGGGAGAGGATGAGAGTTCACGATCAATAGTTTGAAATGGTTTATACACACAGACCACAAGTGTGTTCCACTGTGAGCAACTTCCATATACAGCAAGTCCCTATCGTGGGCTAGTTGATTCTTAAAGATTTATAAATTCTAATCATGTTATCCTTTTGATAGAATTATTAAATTAAAAAAAAAAAAAAAGAAAATTACATTCTTACTGAATTGACCAGGGATATGGAGGCATTTCATATTGAAATAACACCAGATTCTTCAATTATGATAGTGGACAAGTTAACAGCTAGAACCAGAATATCTTATTCCTACCTCAATGCCCACCCCCTTCTTATCCAATTAAGGTGTTGCCACCGACATTTTTCTCGTCCCACACTGATTCGGCGAGACTGTTCATGTATTTACAAAATATCTTGTGACCAATATTTTTTTTTTTATTTTTTTAAGCTAACTGGACCATTAATATGCCTGAGCTACAGAATAAGGTAAGGTATGAACATAACACCGCATGGCATACTCAACGAAGTTTGTCTCTATGTCATAAAGCCACAGCACATGATTTAATTTGGGCAGAGGGCCTTGACTTTATCAAAGAGACATAACGTATGAAAAATAATTTCATTATGGTGTAGAGAGAGAAATTTATTAAACTCAGAACCTCTCCACACAGGGGCTAAAGGCCTTGACAGTGCCCTTGATGAGTGTACAGATAATGGGTTTAGGTGTGCTGTCAGCCTTGATATGACCATTTTCTAAATGGGTTTTTCTATTTTCTGGTCATAATATCTGACTTTTTTTTTTCTTTTCATTCGACCTATGAGCAATGAAAATGGTGGGCGTACTGATATTTTTGGTTCTGTATGAAACGTATTGTATCTTCTGGAAAATTAAAAAAAAAACAAAACAAAACAAAAAGCCGTACAAGATATCGCTGCTGAATCAATCAACAATACTGTTGCGCTAAGGGCGCATTTGGAAGTTTTTATTTTTATTTTTTACAAAATAGTTATATAATATTATCGTTTTCATTCATTTTTTATATATTTTTTAAAATTAATTTATACTTACATTTTATTTATTTTGGAATATCTTTAGTTTATTTTAGGATATTTATGTTAATTTTTAGGAGAGCAATTTATTTTTGAGTCTCAAAACTTCTATCTGGCATGTTTGATTATTAACCATTTATTTGGATCAAGGGAAAATAAGGGAGAAAAGATTGTTTGAGAATGAAAGAAAAATAAAGAAAAAAGAAAATAACTCATATTTTTTTCTTTATTTTTTCTCTAAAATGGAGAGAAAATATAATGATTAAAAGAAGTTATGATGAATTTATATTTTTGTCCTTGATATTTCTACATTGAAGAGGAAAAATAAATTTGTTTTCTCTCATTTATCTAAACATGAAGAGGAAATAAATGAAGGAAAATAAACTTATTTTTCTTCTTTTATTTTTATCCAAATATGAGAAGGGAAAATAAATGAAAGAAAATAAAATTTATTTTTCCTCTAAATAAAAGAAAATAAAATTTATTTTCTCTCTTTATTTTCTTTCTTTCCTAAATAATTTTCCAAACATAGGCTAAAGTGATAAAAAAAAAAATATGGTAATTATTTGGAGTTTAATAATTTCATATTACAAAAATTTCAAATATAAACTTTTTTCACAGATTTTAAATAAGATAACAAAATTACTTTATTATATTTTAATAAAAAATTATATTTTTAAAAGTATATTTATGTAATTAAGTTATTTAAATATTATAAAAATATTTATAAATACTTAAAAATAATCATGAATAGAAGATTTTTAATAACATTATTTATTTCTCTAATATGTGTAGCATAAAAAAACCATAATATATTAAAAAATAAATTATATCCTTAATAATAATTTGACATATTAATAGCAATAAATAAAGGTGTAACCGGTATACCGTGAGTACCGATACCGCCAATTTTACCGATATCACCTAATACCGAAACTGGCAAGTTATAATATCGACACCGATACAGTGGATGATGAAAACCGTCAAAACCGATACCGCTAAAATTATGCGGTATTGGCGGTATTTCCAATAACTATACCGCCTACTGTATCATGATTCCACTTACTTGGTTAGAATCAGAAGCCTCCATCGTTGATGGCAATGAACGATGACTAAAGATGAAGAGAGGAAATGAATGGCATGGACAACTGAAGAAGAAGAGACTGGTGCCAGCGACTAAAGAAGAAGAAGCAACGAACGACGACTGAAGAAGAAGAAGCAACGAACAACGAAGAGAGGAAAGGATGGCAAGGAGAAAGCCGAAGAGAGATCGAGGACGATGAGAAGAAAGGACAAAGGAGAAAGGAGAGGCCGGTCAAACCTAAATATATCAATCAAAACGCACCGTTTCGTGAGCAACAAAGCAGTGTCATTTCGTTACAACAAAACGACACCGTTTTGAGTGCAGTAAAATGGCGTTGTTTCGTTACAACAAAACAACATCATTTCGTTCAAGCAAAACAATATTGTTTTGTTATCGGTATACCGATAAACCCAAACTAAAAACTGAAACCGAAAGCGAAAAATCTCAAATCTCAATATCGAAAATTCGTGGTTTGTAATAATTCCAGTTTCGGTTTGATTTAGCAGTTCGGTTTTGGCGGTATACCGTTTCAAAACTGCGAAACTTACACCCCTAGCAATAAACAGATTTTTACCAAAGAGTTTCCATTTATCAATTATCATCAATCAGCAAATTATCAATTATTAGCTATTAACAATAGTGAAATCAAGCGAATCTTTATTATAATTATATTTATCGTTTTTGAACATACAAACACAACTCTAATGTGTACTAACAAGTTTTTATAATCAATTTAAATCACATTTTACATTATTTTTGAATACACGTAATATTAATACTAACAATTGATTTGATTCAATATCTATAACTATATTAAAAACAGAAAAAAATTATCCAAATTAACACACCCTCACAATATGTGACATTTTCCTTAAAAGAATACCAACTCTAAGCACACAATAAAGAGAGAATCACTGAATACAATATATATATATATATATACACACACTAATTAAAGTCACTTATTAGTACCAAACATGAAATTTTTTGGTGGTTATCCACACTTCTGATTATCATCTAGAACAACTGAAAATATAGCCCTAGGAGTAGTCCAAATGTAAGCATCAACAATGAGGATTGAGTAGCTGAAATTTGAAGTCTGCCTGAGGAAGACTCTTCAATGTCACAGGTGAGACCTTCTTTACCTTCTTTGCACTCATTGGCAAATAATCCAGGAGGGTATTTGCCATAGAGGTTAATGTAACTGAACATGGTTTCAGCACAATTATTTGTTCTATCATTAAGGGTCTCCACATAAGGGCAAGCAAATTCTTTGAAAGCATCACAACAAGACTTGGGTGGGTATTGAGGTCCTTTGCATTTGCTTGTGATGATGGTATAGTCCATATTCTCAAAACTTATATTGCATTCTGTGATCACCATGAAAGTAGAAGGTCATTCGGAAACTATAGAAAATTTAATTATTGCTCATTATGACTAAGATTTTATTTGTTGATTATCGATATAGAGTTATAGGGCATTGTGTATATTAAACTGCTCTGTTCGGAAATCCACAAATTTTTTTCAAGAATGCAAGATTGCAAGAACATTAAGGATGAGCTTGACATCCCAATTTCTTTTCAATTTGCTCCATTCTAATGACTGTTCTACTTATGCATGCAAATGATTTTCATGCCTAAATAAACTTGATCAGAAAAATGAG
Organism: Omphalea diandra; assembly: GCA_949677035.1. Taxonomy (NCBI): domain Eukaryota; kingdom Viridiplantae; phylum Streptophyta; class Magnoliopsida; order Malpighiales; family Euphorbiaceae; genus Omphalea; species Omphalea diandra. Next base: position 14,476 of record CATIWR010083945.1, on the reverse strand, counting down.
AAATGCAAGAATAAATTTTCAGATATTGCTCACTAATTTCATCTAAAAGCACAAAGAATGTAAGTCAAAACCACAAGCACTCTCAGGAAGCCATATATGATCTGTACACGCCTCTCAAATTCAGCAAGAAACAATCCAATATCTATATTTCTTTGCTTTCCCATCAATGTAGGTTTATCACATGCAAAATTTTCCAAAAACAAGAAAATGGTAATAAAAAGAAGAGAAATTTTTTTAAAAAAAGAATAAAAGAAAAAAAAGAAACGAGCTTACGTTTCTTGGCTTGAAGAAGGGTACGACCAGAATGTCCATGAGCATTAAGTGCGTCATCTGTGTATTTTCAATAGAAGAGGAAAATAAGCAGATTGAATTCAAAAAGCCTGAGACAAAGACAGAGACAAAAGAAAGAGAATTCTTACAAGAAATGAAGGAGGAAGAGGTCACTATTCCAATAAGGAGAAAGAAGAAAATGAGGTAAAACCATGAATTGTAATTACAAGCCATATTCTTGTAATTTTTTTTTTAATGTTTCCCTTTTTGGAGATCTAAATTGATCTCCAATGCTGTCTCAGACCAGCAATCAACCTCCTTCTGCCACTAAGATCAAATATTATTTTTGGCCTAAAATGGGTTTTGGCCTCAGCTTTGATCTTTCTATATTTAGCAAACAGAAAGAGCTGAAAGAGCAAAATTTTGCATGAAAATTGGTTTAGGCAATGAATAAAAAGATGTCTTTGTGGTTGTGGAATTTCCACCAACCAAAACGCTTCATCACTTGCTAAAGATTATGCCGTTAATATAAGTTTCTTTTATTTTGTAAACTTCTTATTGCTCACTGCATCTTAACTCCTTTGGGAAATAGGGATGGCAACAGGATGGGCTTTGATTCCCATCACAAGGTATCCTTGAGAGATATTCTTCTCTTTTTATTTTGAAGTTATCTCTTGTCATTCTCCTCGTTCTCTGGAATATTTCATTTGATTTTTATTTATAGTGACTATTTACTTCTAAAATACAGAGCTATGTCTGTTATTGAACATTTTCGCTATTAAATTTGCAGTTTCTATTTCATTAGGCTGATTAATTCTAAATATTATTATTTTGTTAAATATTGCATTATTATATGGATTAAATTAATGTTAATTTATATTGATTAACATTTTAATTTGAGTGGTCAAAAAACTTATAATCCCTTCCCCACTGTTACCATTTGCAGGCCGAAGATAACCCATCCCATTTGAAAACATAATGATGCTCTCAGTTCAATTTAACCTCCTATTTCCTTTCTTTTTCTATCCCACGAATCATAATTCATCATTTCTTTTGATATTTCCCAAATGTAATCCAAATATAAGAATTGAGGGAAGAGTTTGAATCTCACAAATGTAATATCTCCTTTCCCAATATAGGCTTAGGCAATTCTCGGAGAAGTTAACCCTTCTCTATATCGCGGTGGACAGTTTGTGATCTCAGAACTGATAAATTTAACCAACCAAATAATTTCTTGCATCTGGTAACAAATGTGTGTTCACGGATTGATTTAATAGCTACTATCAGCTGTTACACACTAGGCAATAAAGCCATATATGAGAACATTCTTAAATGGACCTTAAAAAAAGAAAAAAAAAAAACAAAAAAACACTACATTAAAAAAGAACTACAATGTAATGTAAGGTTGAAGCACTTGCTGCAGCTTCAGTGCTCATTTGATTGGTAGTGGTTAAAATTAGAATCATGAATATACCAAGGTATGTCATCCTGTAAATTAAAAAAAAAAAATAATTTTTAGGCTCAAGATGATAGTCAAAAAACATGCTTAAGCTTATGGGAAGCAGAAAAAAGCGAACAAGAATCACAACCAAACCGAGCTGAATTTTGTCATGATTCTTAAGTGTCAATCACCTTAAATTGCACTTACAATATTTTTTTTCCCAGCATCTGGGTTGACATTAGAACATTCTAATCAACCAGTAAACAGTGGAAGCAATTACCAGAGTGAAAAAACAAATATTGACTAATCCACAGCTAAATGAAAGAGATTTCATATAACAAACCTCTGTAATTAAACACGTATAGCCCTTAGCAGATATTGCAGTTGTGTCTCACTTAACGAGTTATTGACCTGCCCATCCAAAGACGCTGTGTTGTTAGTGCTTCTGTTAAAACAATTAGGGCATTCTCTAATGATTCGGCCTGTTTATCCATTCCATAGGAGCAGAACTCTGGAAGACAATGCAGCTCAGAGAGTGTCTCACTTAACGAGTTACTGACCTGCCCATGCAAAGGCGTTGTGTTGTTAGTGCTTCTATAAAACAATTAGGGCATTCTCTAATGATTCGGCCTGTTTATCCATTCCATAGGAGCAGAACTCTGGAAGACAATGCAGCTCAGAGAGAAGGGCAATGGCTGCTGCAGCTGTACAGGTACGATCCCATGATGGCTGAGGCCTGTCCTCAAACAATGGTGAGTTACTAGCAAGTTCAATATTGAGCGAAGGGCTTTAATGGAAAGCAGGAAGGGAAAAATATGTGAGAAGTAGGGTGGCAATACATATGGGATAGAAAAGAAACTGCTTCAGAGAGAGTTTGACTATGTCATAAAACTCACCGAAGTTTGCGCATTTGTAGATGCACCAGTAGTCAGGGAAATGCAAGGCAGATCCTCCTCTCCCCAAACCGACTCTGTTTTTTCCTGCACAGATTATATATACATCTGTCTAGTTTCTCCAAACAGCTCACAAGACAACTTTATGTTTATAAACTTCGAAATTTCAATCTTGAAAGCTTGTACAGCTAAGTTTGCAACAGTTTGAGTGCACTCAGAGGATGTCTGGCAACCAATTTCCAGTCTCATTCACCAAAATATTCCAAAGAATGGGAAGAGTATAAATATCTAGGGAGATTGCCAAGTTTCCCAATTAACTCCAGGAGTACCCACCAGTAAATGATGTTTATACATACAGATAGAGTAGGCAACTGAGCTAGAGCGAGAGAGATCATATGATAACTGAAAAAATCTTTTAACATATAAAAAGGTCTTGTTCGGAATATGATGAAACTTGGCCGAGGAAGTTCAATTTTCCAAAAAGTACATCAAACATTCATGTTAATTTTTTTTTATCATTCTAAGCTCTTTTCTTATTTTAGTAGAAGAAAGTTTAACTTCTTTTTGACTCTCTAATTTCCTCAAAACTAAGGAAGTACTATTCTTTAAAAATATTTTCTTTCGAGTTGATAAATAAATTAAATAATATTAGTGCACTTTCTCGATGAAAATTAATAAACTAAACACAAAAATTACAAGCTCTTAGGAAATAACTTATTTGAAAATGTGATTAGCCAGGAAGTAAGTTTCTGAGAAATATGTATTGTTCAACCAAACAATACCAAAATTTTCTTTCAGAAACTGATGAATCTAGTTATAAATCCTCCCAATCTCCTAGTTACAATCATGAAGATGCAGCTTTCATTCTGACTGCATGGAGACACTGAAGAAAGTAAATCTTCATTCCTCACACAATGAAGAAAGGACATACATTGTATGCATTCATTTTTTTTCATATTGTTTCCATTCTTCCCTTTACCCTAGGAAAGCCACGATGCAATAGGAGAAATGCTGCAAGTACAAACTTGCTCGTACCACAAAAATAATCACTAGCAGATAGGATTTGAATAACCTCAATATTCAAGTAAACAAAAGAATAGGAACTAAGATATAGTTTACATTGTTACCTTTAACGCCTAAACATGGCAGCAGAATTACTCCATGTACCATCAATCAGAACAAAGTTGAGAGTTTTATCTTCATTTGCTTGTGCAATAGAATCAACATGAGAATTACCTCCTAGTTGAACTGAAAGAAAAGATGAAATTTCAAAGTGTCAAAATGGAAAGCCCATCCCAAATAAATGGAAATTACCAGCAAAATATGATGTTCATTAACTCAAAACGATTCATAATTGATATGTTTTATCAGGACTCAGTTGCTGCAACAGACATAGCATAGTTTATCATGTTCTTGCTTCTCTATATGTTCTTCACAGACACTAGACCACATGAAAAACAACTAAACGACAAATAGGGCAGTTATCCTGATCCAAGCATTTCCAAATAAATAAAGAAGTTAAAGTGCTAGCATAAAGGAAAAATAAAAATATAATAACACTGTAGGGTACCACAGTGGGGAAGCACTTTATATCAGCTAAAAATCCTTGGCCAAAAGCATCATTAAATGACTTTGTAACTGCATTTGTTAGGATCAAGGAACCAAACATTGTCTTTTCCTGCAACAGAATACAACATAATCAGGAAAAAGTGCTCTGCAGGTTGAACGTGGAAGTTAAAGAATATGAAAGTAGCTATCTTGTTTCTTAAAATATTATGTCTCCATTTAAAAGAACAAAGGAAAAGTTAACTATATCATCTTCACTCAAAAGTAAAAGCTGCTAATAAATATCCATTGCATGGTTATAATATAAATATCATCACCGAATGATTGGCAGTTGTCTCTTAAAATAATACAAATCTATGCCCTGGGAGGAACAACTGTCTAAAATTAAAAACTATGCCCTGTAACACTGGCACAAGCACCATTGTTCAACATCTGCATGCATAGCAAATCCCAGAAGCCTGAATATAGAAATATGTGTATGTGTGTGTGTGTGTTTTTGTATTTACAGCATTGGACATGATCTCAACTACCCTATAGGATACATTGGCTAGCAAAGGTGTAAAAATAATAAAAAACAACAATGCACTAGTAATTCGAAATGTCTTTTAATGCAAACCAAGATCAATTCTCAAATTGCAGGGTATACAAATATCAGACACAGGCAGATGCATGTGTTGCATCCTCAGGCATATGGATGCCTATAGATTGAGAAGACCTGAAAGCTTGAATGCATTCCACATGATTTCCTCACTTTCAGGGATACCAAAAAGGCATAAGTGGCTGACTGAATTCCAAATACTTGCCACAATAATTTTCCAGTGTTGTTTAGTCGTAGAAAATCCTGCAAAATGTTAGACATATGCCAATCACATATAATATTTTACATCATTGAGTTGAGATGATATTAGAATATTTTAACCTTTGGGTGTATATACAACCAGAACCGTAAACCAGGCCATAGAGAGGAGTGCTTGACTTTTGAACACATGCAATCTTCTTCTAGAGGAAGCCAGCACTGCAAATCAATAATTTCAATAAAAAGAAGTACAACACCACCAAAAAGAATAACTTAGCCATACTTTTCCAAACTCTATCTAACCTATACTTTCATAGAATCCAGAAAGGACATCTCTTTATCATATTGATAACCTAAGAAGCAAAAATGTGGAAAGAAAACAACACAAAACTTTTATCATATCTACAAACCCACTAAGCAACAATGAAGAAAAGAAAACACATTAAAGCCCAACACTACTTTACCACCCAATAGCGACCATATACCTTCTGGCAAAGATAATATCTACTTCCAAGCAAACGACAAGCTATTTGTCAAGCTGAAAAGAATTGGAGCTTATTTTCAGAATCACCTAAAGCCTCATAAGTAGCTTTATGCTTCTTATCTTCTTGAATTTTAAAATGCCCCTGATATCCACAACAAAAGACCGAGAAAACAAATGATAAATTTTTTTTTTTTAAAAAAAAAAAAAATCTAGGCATAGTAACCACATCCAGTTGAACTGGAATGCTACTGGTGAAAGGATAACAACCAAAGCCACTACGCCCCCGCCGGGGCCCCAAAAAAAAAAAGGAGTGCTTTACAATGTTTCAATTTTATTTTCCTATTTGCAATGTTTCTTTTTCCTCTTCCTTCAATAACTTCTATCTCACAATAAAAAGTTCAAAATGCAAACCAATATAAAAAGTTCCAATCTTTTATTAAACAAAGAGAGAATAACACCTAAAAACAGAAAAAAGAAAGTAACTTTATTTCCATTCCCTCCTCATCTCAGCTACCAAAAAGAGCTCTCAGACACAATTACCTGAAGTTTGCCACCACAACCACCAAAAACCATCTGGGCATCACTATTTCTCTCCAAAATCTTCAAATCCTGAACAACTTCCAAAACAGTTGCTGGCAGTAGCGATACAGAGCCCCCATGCCTGCCATTCCGGCAGTGTTATGGACGCATCATCAATGTGTTTTCGTGGAGGATAAGGACAGGTGGAGCTCAAAAAGGTGTCTTTCAGATTCCGGGGCGGAGAATCCATGTGTCTTTTGCTGGAGAATGCAAAAGATGGAAGAGAGAATTCGAACGAAAATATTCTGATGGCAGTGGCTATGGAGATCATGGTGCATATGTACTTGGTGAGTTTTTTTCGAGGTCTAAGAGCGAACTATACGGGGCGTTTTCTTCACATAAAGAAATGTGTTCTTTTTGTTCTGGGTATGGATCCCCTTGGGCTTCACTTGTTCTAATACCTTGCCCGAAGATAGAAGACAGTATGGGCTAGGTTTATCTTTGGGCTAAGCTAATTTTGAGTGAATTTTTCTATACTTTAATTCCTACCAATAAAATGATTAAAATTAGTAAAATCTTGCAATGTAGTTTTCGGCGTCTTTTTTCGATTAAATGTGATAATATGAATCATATAAAACAAAGAAAATGAAATATTAAATGACATGATATATTAATCTTAAAAAAATCACTTGATTTCCTTATTTTTCTATCTCGATATCTGCACTTAATAAAAAATATTATAATCTATTCCAATCAAAATGAAATTCCTAAATGTTGGTATTACAATTCAAACCCACTCTATCTCAATTCATACACTATCCCCCCCTATATTGTTTAATTACACTATTCACTTGGAGATCTGATTATTTCTTTTTTATTTATTTTTTTCTCAATTTCACTTACACTTTCTTCATTTTGCTATTAATTTTTAATTTTTCTCCTTTTTTATTCCTTTTCTTGTGGTGTCACTCGATTTATTTTGCATGCTTGTTATAAAAACTATGAGTATGCAAGAGATGTGTATTTTTGCATGCACTTTATTGAGAAAAAGGTTCATATAAAGTTATTAAAGTTATTTAGTGAAATGAGCGATGATGTGAGGTGAGATAGATTTTGTTGACCTTACTTTATTATTTCAACTTTAGAGTGATAAACATGAATAATTATTTTGAATGATCCTAAAATTAAGAGAAACTATAACCTTATAATTAAGTGTTTGAACTTATAATTTATGTTCATAGGGTATTATTGACTTCAAAGAAAGAAGGTAAAAACACACCTCGAAGACAATACTCTAGACGACATACTAAAACCATAAGAGAAATGATGTTTGACCTCTAAGAAGGAAGATATGCTTACTAAAAAGCATGGAGACATTTTGTTTGGACCTTCAATATGTTTTTAAAAATAAAGGCAAAGCATTTTCATGAAAGTGAAGGTTAACCATGCTAAAATATTTAGTGTAAAGGCAAAAATTAAGGGAGAAAGAGAAGACTAAAAGATTCAAGGACTATAGAAGTACACAAATGAGTATGGATGTCAAAATAATGAGCATTGACAAAGAATAATGAGTATGGAAAAAGTCTTCAATAAATTCCTTAACTCATCTACTTGATTTAAAGGTGACTCAACGACTATGAAGAAAGATGCACCAATCATGAAAATATTCAATAATCATAGAAAAAGTCCCAATCGTTATTTCAAAAAAAATTCAGGAAATACTTTAATTATTTTGTCTAATTTTAGACATCAACAACGACCATGACAAAAACTCTAATGAGCATTATTAGATGGATTCAATTGGTGTTTCAAATAATTATGAATCAATGAAAAGAGATATTAGGATCTTAACTATCATGAGACAAAATCAATGATGGATGACACGTTATAATGGCTACTTTTTAAAAGCATATAAAACTTCTCAACTTATTTTTATCAGTTAGTTTTTGAGGATTTCACATATAAAAACCCTCTTATATCATAGTTATTATAATTAATTATAGATAATGGATGCGACACTATATTTTTAAAATTAGTATTGTGCAAATATTCAATTAAAAAGTGTATAATTTATGACTAAAAATATTGATCATATATATTGTTTTTTTTTTTTCATTATGAGCATTTAGAAACAATCATATAAGTGTCTAAGATTATCTCGTATCCTAACATTAGCAGTCAATCATAAATCATGGTTGGCGGTTCTATATTTTTAAAATCAATACAATACAAATTTTAATTGAAAAATATGTATTTTATGACTAAAAACAACGATCGTATATATTATTGTTTTTCTTTTCTAAGTATTTATAAATATTTATATATGTCTTTTAAATCATCTTGCATCATAATTCTAGTAATGAGTTATAAATTATGAGTGAGATTACATATTTTTCAAAACTAATGCAGTATAAATTTTGAAAAAGTGGATATTTAGGACTCTCTTGAATCTTTCAATTACATATTAACTAGGTCATATTTTTTACTCATATCATATTTTTCAAACTAGTGTAATTCGATAGAAAAAGTGTATAGTTTATGTTTAAAAATAACTATAGTATGTTTTGTCTCATTTTTTTATTATTAGTATTTAAAAATATTTACATTGATATCTAAAATTTTTTTATCTTCATTCTAACAATTAATTATAAATTATTGATGTCTATATTTTTAAATCAATAAAGATAAATTTCCATAAATAGTCTACAACTAAAAATTGTTATTATGCATGTTGTTTTATTTTCTATTATTAGAATTTACAAATATTTATACGAATGTCTAACATCCCCTATTTCTCTATTTTGTTTTTAACTAGTCAATTATAAATTATTAAAGGTGTATAATGAAGGAATTCATGTATCTTCATTCCGACAGTGGATCATTTTCTTAGAAACATGCATTGCTAATTTCGATTTGTATTGTCCCACTGGTTTTTATTAGCGCACAATTTTTAGGCAAAACTAAGGTAATCTTCGCTTGATTCATGTCGTTGCCATATCTTATAACTTCTTGCTTACTTTGTATTACTGCTTCTCTCCCATGGCTGCTTCCACCTTTCCTGCCTGCTCCTCTTGCCTCCCTATGGCGGCTGCGCCTCCTCTCTCCGGCCACCCTATGCTCGCTTCCTTCACGGATTTCACAGGCTTGAGAACCCAAATTTCTTCTTCTTCTAAATTGTCGTTTGTCGTCTCTACCAATGCCAGCGGGAATCCTATGCTGTCTACACGGAGCCGACGGCGTGTCGTCTGCGAAGCTCAGAATGCTAAACTTGACAGTAACCTTCTCTTCTTTTTAGCTTCTTTTTTTCGTTTTTTAGTTTTGTTCATTACAACAGATTTGGTAGTTAAGATTTAATTCAGTTATTTCTAATTATATTCAAGATTAGCTCATAAATAGGAACGTTTACAGATTTGATGTTTCTCATGTTCATTCTCGTGTATGTAAGGCTGCCAAAGATAGGAACTTTTGTGCTTGAATTAGCTCATCTTAATTGTCGATCTTGGTAGGTATTGTTTTATTTTATGTTTTGCGAAAATTTTAAGATTTTTTTTTTTTGCAAAGCTTCTGTTTAATGTGCTGAGAATGCTCAAGATTTGTTGGAGTATTAAGTTGGATATGGCTGTAGGCAGTGCCCAACAGACGTGGCACCAGCTTTCCTTGGTGGCTAGCTATGAAGCAGGAAAGTTTTATTAAGTCATGTTTCTTTCCGTGTTTCCTTATTTTCATGTTTCTCCCATGTTTTCTTATCATTTTCTCGTGTTCGTTTTTATATTTTCCTGTTTTCGCATTTCCATTTCCATGCTACATAGTTGGCTATAAACCAATGAAAGAAAGAATTTTAAAGCATTTTGGTAAAGAATTTTAAGCATTTTGGTGGTGAAGAAGCTAGGCATGTAGAGCGTTGTTGGCTGATTTTTAAGAGTTAGTGAAGTTAGAGTGAACTCAGATTCTCCTTGATTTGAAAGCTTTGAACTTGTTAATATTTGAATTTAGGAAGTAGGAATTACCTTTAACCTGGCCCAAAAATCAATCCACTTGCTTGATTGGTGATATGATATGAAGCAAAAATTTTAATGAATTTCAGCCCACCCTATTAAAAAAAAAAAAAAGCATCGGTTTGTTGAGCGAGGTTAAACTGATGTTTTAGCACTGACTCAATTTTTTGAGTTGAGCTTTCACTTGAAACATATAGCCATAACCTGACTTCAGATTTCCAAAAGCTAGGTAAATGAATTGATATTAGGTATGCTGAAGTAAAAGTTCAGAAAGGAGTTTATACTTTACAAGAAAACTACCTCATCCTAGTCCAAAGCTACTTTGCGTTATCACAGAGGCCATGTGAATTTTGGTGAGTTGGGCTTGTATTAATGTTATTTGGTGGTGTAACCTTGGCCTGCTTCATCCTCTTCCTAGTTGTATTTCTAACCTTGCAATGAAAAATAGATTGATTGTGTCCTTACTCAGTGGTAATGTCACATGTATGATACCATCTTTTTTCTGATTTCCTTCTTTGTTTTGTTTTTTGTTTTTTTTGTTTTTTAAGTTCTTTGTACTTTGGTTTTTTATTTATGAATATCATTCTCCACTTGGGCATGCATGTCTAACATCTATTCTTTGCGCTGCTTTACCAACTTCATAATCTTCCTTGTTATCAACGTATCCTTGAAGTAGTAATTAAAGGAATTATCCTTATAGACCAAATGACTAACCAATTTTTGCACAAGATTCGTGCCAATTATATTTAATTTTATCAGTTGTACCATCATTTTGCAATGGTAACAATTTTAGCCAATTGACTGAAATTAGCGAAAACAATAATGTTTATTTGCTAACTCAAATAAGATGTTACTCCCTTCCTCTCAAATTTTCAGTCCAGATTTCATTGTTCGTCTGTCTCAAAATATTGTTCACTTTCTTTTTTAAATGATAGTTGACTTACTGATACTCATCATACCCCTACTTAATACATTATTATCAAAAATTTTTAACATCAAATATTTAATGCACTTGGTGAAAAATTAAAAAAAATTAATTTTTGATAGTAAACTTCAATAAATTATAATTGTTTGGCTCGTATTTTCAAAATGAATTTTTCTATTAAAAAATTTGAAATCTTGGCTTGCTAAATTCACTTATTTGGTTTATGTTAGCCAATTTTGCAATATTAATTGTCTTTAATTTTACATTGAAGAATTAACAATTCCTAGAATATATATTACTATTTATTTTAATGTGAATGTGAGGTATATTTGGAAAAAGTATATAAAATCAACTATTTTAACCATATTACCTATATTTTCTTAATATGTGTGTAAAAAAGAGAGAGAACTGAAAATTTGGGAAAAAGTGAGTATTTTGTAATTACTTCTTTGTTAATAGCTGTAATCTCTTCCTTTTAATTCTTTTTCATTCTCTTCCAACAACATCGTTCTAGCCTCTATGCCTTCATTGCCCTCCCCCTTCCCTCTTTCCTTTCCCATCCTTGGCTGTCCCCCTTCTGTCTTCTAACTCCTTTTGCCCACCCATGCTTAAACTTTAGCACTTGGACACACACGCATCAAAGGGAAGTATGCCAACAATGAGAGGATCTCATCACCTCCATTATATTCTGCTTTCTTTGGATTCCTAAATGATCCAATTTTACTGTTTACTGCTGTTGGTGACTGCTTTGTCCATAACTCCAAACAACTTATGAACGATTCGTAATGCAACACTATATTCGCCACCTACTCTTTCCTGACGAGGAATTTTGTTTTTGAAGTCCATACAAAGGAAACATATGTTGTATTTTTCTTTTTTTCTTTTTTGTTTTGCCAATTTAGTCAATGTACTTGAATTATTACCAATGCATGAGGTTTGGGTAAACTTAAAAATATTAGCTAAAATTGAAAATGCACACAGATTTAGAATTCCTTTATCCTCTGGCCTCTGTATGATTTGCATGTAAAACTTTAGTTCATGATCATAAATCACTTGATTTCCATAGATAGAAATTTTTTTTTTTTTTTTTCTTTTCCTGGAGCTACGGACTTCCAATTGACTCTTGACCAAGGAGAACATCTTGGTGTTGATTGCAATCATAAACTTCAAATGAGCATCTTAATAAAGTTGGTTTGTTCCATGTTTTGATTTCACTCATTTTAAAAACAGTTATTTGCTATGATTAAGTGAATTTTCTTGAAAAATAGAATTAGTAAGATTTGGTCAGATGGGCGACAATTGAGTTCTCTGTCATGGATAAGTAAACAAGGTTTCTAATGAGTAAGGTCTAATATAGGTTAAGATCATCTTCCTTCTTTTAACCTGGGGAGAATCTTTGGACAAAATAAAACTTCTCGATCAAAACGCAGACTGCTCTTTCATTGAGTTTTTCTCAAGCCAATTATAAATGTCTTTGCTGAATTGTCTTTATATCTTTGTAGGCGTTACTTAGCATCATCTTGTTGTGCTATTGATGGTTATGTCTATGTGTGGCTACACATTTATCTTTATTTAAGAAGCGGATTGTTTGATTCTGCTCTGTTATCTATTGTCATTCTTCTGTGGAATGCACTATCATCATTTTCTTAAACAAAATTTGAATTGGCCTCTTTTCTTGTTCTTTTAATTTCAGTTCCTGCTGTGACTGATGAAACATGGCAGTCACTTGTCCTTAAGGCTGATGGACCTGTGTTGGTGGAGGTTTGGGCTCCATGGTGTGGGCCCTGCGGAATGATCCATCCAGTGGTGGCTGAACTATCAGTGCAATATTCTGGAAAACTGAAGTTCTTTAAATTGAATACTGATGAAAATCCTTCTACTGCAAGTACATATGGGATTCAAAGCATTCCGACAATTATGATCTTCATCGACGGCAAAAAGAAAGATGCAGTACTTGGTGCTGTGCCCAAAACAACACTAACTGCCACCATTGAGAAATTCTTGTAGACGAATGAATCTCTTCCCAAGATCTCCTGTTTTATATGCTTTGCACCTTTTTTAGTTTCTTTTTCTGAGTTAGAAAATTCATATCCTTGTATAATTACGTGCCTTGTCATTTTTTTTCTTTCATCACATTTTTATTAGAATAATAATAAATGCCACCTTGCCTGAAGATTTGGTTTTCCACGAGTGTTATGATAGATTTGAAAGTGAACAACTTAGCAACCATGGTTTGAAAAATTTTATTCACTATCCTCAATATGGAAACAGGTGGTATCTACATCAACTAAAGGTTTATCTCTGGAACTACATAATTTCTTATCAGTCTCATGTGGGTTCAATAAATTATATGTTCATTCCCAGATGGTTTAGAAAAAGCTATTGCTAATCTTATCGCCATTATTCTGTTTTTAATTGTTTTGGTCAGCAATTTTACTTCTCACACTTTCACTTGGACGTCAAAGCCTGCACAATTGACTTGATAGTGATTTAGCAAATTATTATTATTATTATTCATAAAAGTATATTTTGAAGATTAGGTCTCGAAAGCCAGCAAGAATATTATTTTATAATTGGAGTAAAATAATCATGATTGAAATGTGTTCAGCAGTCTTCAATTAGTTACTTCCAGGAAACACACCGACAATGTATATAACATCAATCAGTCAACATATACACAATAAAAAAAAAAGCATTTAATTTCCTATTTAGTAAATTGGACTGATAAGCAATTGAGGTGATATAATGAGCTGTGTTTCTATGTGCCAATGTTAGCTCAAGGTTTCAAACACTTGGACATTTATTTGTCCTTATCAATTTCTTTTGGACAATTTCCATATATCTATTCGCCATTAGAAATATCAGTTTATTTCTATAAATGTGAGATTTTATTAGCAGAAATTTTTTAAAACATTATCATAATTAAGTCTTACTAAAACCCAGGGAATAAAATTTTGTCAGAACATCTCAACTAAGCATGACAAATAATTTTAATATAAAAAATGACTGAATTTATCTTCACTGAGGCCACAATGATAACATATATGAATATTTCCATTATATATTCAATCAAAATATTATATTTTATTTGTCAGCCATATATTGCAATTCAACCTGAAAAAAAAAAAATTATTAGAGAAAAAAAAATCGCTTTATCACATAAATAATGTTAAGATTATCATTAGGAAGTGTGACATATTTTGTCATAAGGAAATTAATTAGAGTATAACTGATTAGAGTATATTTTGGCATATCTAATCAAAGATGGGTAGTAGAGTACTTTTGTAAAGAAAGTAATAATAATAATTTATACTTATATTATAATTAATTAATTGAGATTTTTTAATATATTATTAGAGTATTATTGAGTTAATCACTGGTATCAATATGATATATTCATGTTTGATCCATTAATAAAAATGATTTAGATAAATTTTTTCAAAATTTTAAAGGGTTAAGATCAATTTTGGTGTGATTAATATTATAAATACTCTAAAACTTTTAATTTTTTTTGGTAGGCAAAACTATAGGTCCTATAAAACTTGTATGCATTTCTACAATTTTTAGATAATTCAATGATATCAATT